>JADBJO010032152.1:0-15987 GCA_016801955.1 Conus betulinus | reverse complement strand
TCTTTATTGACAAAACGGGAACGGTTTTATGTGCTCGTCTACCATACATTGAGATTTAAAGCCTCCAACCATGTAAAGTTCTGTTCAAGAGTAGCCTTTAGTTTTTATACGGGGGGATTTTTGGTGTGTATTGGGAAAGCGCATTAATTTCATCCTTGCCGCATTTTTGTTGGAAATACTTGCTGCGTCATATTCCTAACATAAATGTTGCGTCCTATGGTTGTTTCTTCGGCTCTGAGGTTTTCGTTTTCAACTTTGTTTGTTTGTATGTTTTTTGATGGGGGTAGACTTCAGGACTGATAGAGGATACTACACTGAAAAAAGAGCATAAACAGTCTCCAGGACTGGAACAAGAAGCCACACCACCCTCAAATGTTATTATTGTTTTTATTGTTTCAAAAATATTAGTATTAATATCATTAGTATTACTATCATCATAATTACCATCATTATCGTAACCATTATCACTGTCTTTACTATTATTAATGTGCAAGTATTACCATCATCATTTTATCACCACCATCACCATTATTCTCATCATCACCATGGATAATCATCACTTTTAGCAGTAGCAGCAGCAGCAGCAGCAGCAGCAGCAGCAGCAGCAGTAGTAGTAGTAGTAGTAGTAGTAGTAGATCAATAAGATTAACTATTCTATCATTTCCAGTAGTAGTAGTAGTAGAAGTAGCAGTGCTATTATCATTGTTGTAATTATTATTATTATTATTATTATTATTATCATCATGAGAAATGAAATAAGAGAAGCAATGTCAGGAAGGCGTGTGTGAAGCAGGGCAATCAGGGTGGGTTAGTTCTTGGGTGGGTGGGTAGCTGGATGGGGATTCAGGGTACCATGTCCACGATGCGCTGACGGCCGGCGACATCAAACAAGCAGAGGTCTCGTGGGTATTCCCCTCCACCCGCCCGTTAATTGATCGCTTCAGAGCCGCGGACAGCGCCCGTGTCCGCTCTGTTTGTGGTAACTGTTGTCACCATCACGGCTGACACCGTAAAATCATGGAACAGTCATCAGCTGACTGCTGTGCGGTTCTTTTCAAACACAGTGTCGTGTCACTGTTTTCATGACATCACACACACACACACACACACACACACACACACACACACACACACGCACGCACGCACACACACTAATAATAATAATAACAACAACAACAATAATAATAATAATAATGAATGATAATAAATAACAACACTACAACAATAACAATGATACTACTACTACTACTGCTACTACTACTACTACTACTACTACTACTACTACTACTGATGATGATGATGATGATGATGATGATGATAATAATAATAATAATAATGATAATATACTACTACTGATGATGATGATAAAAAAATAGGAATGATAACAGCATCAATAATGATAATAGTAGTCGTAATAATAATAATAATAATAATAATAATAATAACAAGAAGAAGAAGAAGAAGTATCAGAAACAACATTACTACTACTACTACTACTACTACTGATAACAATAATAATTATGATAATGATGATGATGATGGTGGTCATAATGATGATAATTGTAATAATGATATATAATAATCATAATAGCGATAATAATAATATAATATTGCTATTATGATTATTATTTTTCATTGTAATATTATTTAATATCAATAGTAATGATAATAGTAACGATGATAGTAACAATAACAATAGTAGTAATACTAATTATAACAATAAAATCATAGTAATGAACAATGAAAGTGATAATAATGATGATAATAATAATAATGATACTGATAATCATGATAATGATTATGATAATATGGAAAATAATAATAATAATAATAACAAGAAGAAGAAGAAGTATCAGAACAACACTACTACTACTTCTACTACTACTACTACTACTACTACTGATAACAATAATAACTATGATAATGATGCTGATGATGATGGTCATGATGATAATAATTGTAATGATGATAATAATAATCATAATAGCGATAATAATAATAATATATATTATTGCTATTATGATTATTATTTTCATTGTAATATTATTACTATCAATAGTAATGATAATAGTAACGATGATAGTAACAATAACAATAGTAGTAATACTAATTATAACATAAAATCATAGTAATGACAATGAAAGTGATAATAATGACTATAATAATAATGATACTGATAATCATGATAATGATTATAATAATATGGAAATAATAATAATAATAATAAAAATAATTGACATGATAGTAACAATGATAAAGGTAATGCTGCTATTACTACTGCTACTACTACTACTACTACTACTACGACGACGACGACGACGGCGACGACGACGACGACGACGACGACGACCAATAATAATGATAATGATGATGATATGATGATGATGATATACAAATAGATGATAATAATAATAATAATAATAAGGTAATGTTGCTTATAGCCCAGGGCCATATGAGGACTACACCACCTTAAAATCAACTCACAAGTCATCATAAAAAAAAGAAAAATCACCATCTTTTTACAATACACCTTCTCAAAACGTACAAGAAACTTCGTTACACTCTTTCTTCCGTAACATCTTAGATCAGATGAAAAAATGTTAAATTCTTTCAGAAGCTCAAAGATCACGCCAGGTGGGACATCTCTGACCAGGTTTTCATGGAGTCTGCTGTAAAGTGTTCATGTCTCACATCGTGCAAGTCCCAACATTCCAGAGGAATGTTTCACTGTGAATGGAACATGACATTGAATGCACCACGGAGCTTCTTCACCTTTTAAAAAGATAAGAATGGGTATAAAACGAGTGGCCTGTGTGCAAGCGGCACAAGACCGTTTCGTCTTAACTGCGGCCTCTGAAACATGGTAAAAACTCATTCAGGTTTGGATGGATTTTAAATAGTTCGTGATCCGTCTGCCAGTTCCATTCCTCTTGCCAGAAGTCTCTGACGTAAGCCCGTGTTTGGGGTTTCAAATCATTGTGAGGAATAGACAACCTGCGCAACTTTTCCTTTGTGGCGCTCTTGGAAAGCTGATCAACCACACCTCGTTGCCTCGAATGCCCACATGGCTGGGAACCCAAGCAAAAAAAAAAACTATGTTGTATCCATCTGTTTTCAGAGAGGTGTACAGTTCGAAAACTTTCAGCAGCTGAGGGTGCTTGAGATAACGGCTGGCAATGGCCTCCAAAGCAGAAAAAGAGTCTGATGAAATAAGGAAATCTTTATGTTTTGATTTGCAGGTTCATTTGAAAGAGCCAGAACCGAGGCTGTCAGCTCTGCAGTGTAGATGGAGCTGTCTGTTGGAATGTGTTTGGTAATCATGGAGGAGGATCTGCTGCACAAAAACACAGCAGAGGCAATTCCCTCCGATCTTAGATTTGGAACCGTCAGTTAAAATTCTTATGTGGGATGGAAAACTTAGAACACAGTTCAGCAAAAAGGGACTTGTTTGCCAAGGAAACTAGTGTAATCTTTTCGGTACGAGGCCAAGTCAAAGCGGATCTCTGGAGTGAAGAAAGGTTATGGTGGGTCATCAGGAATCTTTGAAAAAATCACAAAGTACTCCCAGGTCTATATCTGCTTTGTTCGAATGGGGAAGAAAACGAATTCCCAAGGGTGGATGGAATGGAACTGGGGTGGCAATCGAATTTGTTTCGGAACTTGGGGTCGAAAACACAGTCATATGCAGGGTGTTGAGGTTCGGAAGAGAGACTCAGACACTAGTTCAAGGCAAGTTTCAATCGACGACTTAAGAGGAATGGTTTTCCTTGCTCGGCATACAGGCTATGAAGACGGGTGGTGCCGAATGCACCCAGACACAATCTAAGCCCTTGATGGTGTATAGGATGTAGACTTTTCAGGTAGGATGGTCTGGTCGAGCCAGACACTACATACCCATTAGTCCAGTTTGGAGCAGATCTGAGCTGTAAAGATGGAGCATGAATATACTCACCCCCACTCAGCCGCAACAGCGCATCTTCTCCCACCTTCTTCTTGGCCCATTGCCCCCTGCATAGACAAAAACATGGTTTTTTGCACTGTATAAGAGAAAAGGACAAAATGTTCGCAACGTGTATAGGAGTGTTTGTTTCTGTTTGCCTTCATACTAGAATGGGGACTGCATTGGGATGAAAGCTGGAAGAACATGGTGCGTAGCCGCGGGATTAAGGATTAAGGGTATGCTCCTACTGCTGCTAATGCATTTCCCTGTATTGACTTAAGGTTTTTTTGTGCGGTTAAACCTAGTTTGTTTTTTTCTAGTTTGTTTAACGTTGTCGACGTAACATTGCTTTTTTGTTTCCTTTTTCGTGTATCATGATTTATTTATAGACACGCATGTCTGTTGATTGTTCCCGAACGAGATGGGATCAGAGGGGTTGTAATAAAAAATAAGAAGAAATGTTTACCCCTCACTACCCCATAAGACGAAGTAACTCAAAGATTCCTCTCTCTCCTTCTCTTCGCTCTCTCCTATCGGATTTGGTAGGCGCCATCTCTTTATCTGTATAAGTACCGAAGAGAGGGAAGACGGGAAGGAGGCGGGTCGGATAGTGCTGTTCGCTGTGTTATATTATTACTGTCTTTTCCATACATGGTCGTTTCCTGGTATGATACTTACTACAGGGGTCGTGACCTGACAGTGAAGTGGCGTAGCGGTCGGGCATGTCGTTTCGTCGGCTGTATTCCTGTCGGCTGAAAGAAGAAGAAAAAAAAGTTCGATCTCTTGATCGTCATTTTTCTACCAGTGGCCTATCTGCTGAATCCGTGTTATCCCAGGGTGCTCTGGCCACATTGCCCACACCTCGAAGGCACTCTGCGCTTTTCGGAGCGACTTGGCTAGCTGCTCCTTCCTTGGCCCGCTTCGTATCCTTTCATGCTGATAGGAGTGAGCAGTCCATGAGAATTAAAGTGCGTCGCCGAATCGCCTGGTTGACGACCATCTGAGTGTCAGACTGCGCTGTGTCACGCCTTGGGCTGGCTCCTCAGCAACACTGCTGTTGCTGGGTTCAGTTTGGCGTGATGTGGATATGTAGAGAACGCCGAGGTCGGACCCAAGGACATCTCCGAAGCAGTGTAGGCGAGGCGACTGGGCGTAGTGGACGCAGGAGCCTGGACAGGGACAGGTCAAACGTCCGCAATAATTTGACACTCTACTTCTCCACTCCTTCTTCCTGGGCAGTCCTGCTTTTACTGTGTTAAGAGATGCTTCGTCCCATGCATGTCGGCGAGACGCACAGCAACAAAGCCTCCGGGCAGGACAGTTGACCAGTCTACTTGCCTCTGCTCCTTCTTCCTGGCATGCGCTGCTTTTATACTGAGGTTAAGGAGGGATGTCTTGCAGTCGCATGAAGGTCCAGAACACAGGCCAACAAACAGCCGCAGGACCGATTGACAGATCAGAGGGAATGAATACTTCTCTGGCCCTCGCTCTCCTTCTTCTCCTGCGAGCTACTTTTACTGATTTTAGAGAGATGGCTTCAGTCCATGAAAGTCGCAGTTCAAAGCACAGGAGCAATATCAAACTCCGAACTGCCAGGACCAAGTGTCTAGTTGACAGTACACTTCTCCCTCCTTCTTCCTGGGGCAGCTGACTTTTAGCTGATGTTGATAGAGATGTTTCAGTAGTCTTGCTTAAGGTCGCATGAACTACAGCACAACATCCTAGGACAGTTGACATCTTACTTCTACTCCTTCTTTCTTTTCTGTTCTGGGCCCTACTTTTACTGATAGTTAAGGAGATGCTTGCAGGTCGCATGAAGTGTCCGAGACTCACAGCATACAACTATACTTTATGAAGTGGAACGCTGTGTAAAGGACAGAGAGAGCAGTCGGGGAGGCCATGTAGTGGTCAAAAAGTGGATGTCGTATTGTTTAAACGATTAATAGTGGATGACCTGGCAAAAGAATATTGCAAACTGTCTCAACCTTTCCCGGGTTGACGAAGCAGCTGGGTATATAACAAAGACTAGATCGACTTCTTGAAGGCAATCTTCAAGAGTAAGAACCTGGCTATTCTAAGAATAAATAAAGACGTCAAAATATGAGTCCACAGAAGCAGTGCGAAATTAATTAGCGCACTGACATTATCGGATACATTATATATTAGTCTGCCAAACTATCGAAAATTGATGGGCCGGCATCGTTTAATATAGTAGACCAGACTCGTCTGCAATTCATCGCAAGGTGGCACTTTTTACAAGCATGTCAATTTCTGAAATCTGAATAACAAAAAAAAGAAAGAAAGAAACTGCTAAAGGGCATCAGTACTATTTGCATTGTCAGAGGAAGTACTTCTCCGTCCGAGAGAGGGAATTATACGCGCAGGAACGTCCCCCTGTCGCCGCCCCCCCGCCCCCCCCTCCCCGCCCCCACAGCTGGAAAAGCGGCTAGAATGATATAAGAAAGAGTACATGTGATGCTTCGACCTTCGCCTCACCTAATGCATAGATAGACTGTCAAAAGTTATCTTGTTCTTGGTGAGGGGGACACTTAAGCACTAATCGCAGATAGGATATCGGGCCGCGCATTGTTCTTGAACGGTATACCCCCGCTCCCGCCCCCCCTCCTGCCCCCGATCTATCGCCCCAGATGACAGCAGAGGAGGGGGAATGAAGATTTGATCTGGCACTTCGTGTGTCTCGTCGCTCAACTGTCTTCATGGTCGTGACAGCCTTTGAAGCCGCCGGGGGCAATCTGTCTGGGATGAGAGCGAGGTTGCGCGTGCCATGCGTGCAGCGCCAGCGTGAGTGAGGACCCGTGGCAACAGCACAGCAACTTCGTGCTAGGTCGAAACTTTTTTTTTTTTTTTTTTTTTGCTATGGAATGTGAATGGGTTTGTTACCAAAAAAAATGTGATTCCGATTTTATTTTCTTTGGTTTTTGTGAATTTGATTGTGTTTGTTTAGAGTTGAGACATTCATATCGAGGAATGTCAGTGTGGATGTATTTGGCTGGATACAGATTGCTCTGTAAACCTGCTGTACAAATTTGATAAACATGGTAGACGTTGCGGAGGGTTTGCTTGTTTAATAAGAAATGACCTTTTCGGTATGTCAAAAAACATGTGGATATGGATCATGTCAATTGTTGTATCTTTCTGACTGACAAAGGGCTATTTGGATTGGATGAAGATATTCTTTATGTATGCACACACCAACACCACACACACCCACGACACACACACACACACCACACACCCAACACACGCACACACACACACAGAAGGATCTCCTTTCTACGCTCATTTTGGTATTGGACAAGGAACAGAATAGGCTTGAATTAGTTATGATTTGACATAAATGAAGTTTAACGAACTGATTTTCTCTTAACATAATGACGGTGTAGCTATTTTAGTTTCCGGATTTGAACCGTAGAACTGCTGATGTTTCTCAAGAATATTCTGGTAAAAAATAAAAAAATAATGTATTTACCCACAATTCAATAGTTTCCCGTCGTCTTAATTTGAGCTGGCAATTCAAAATGACCTTACTTTGAACCAATCACTATGGGAAACCATTATTGAACATGTTACTGGCATTCGATTTGGAGCAATTTGATATGGTGTGTGCGCAGAAAAGTGACCATGAAGGTTGCTGCACATTCTTATCTGATTCTGAAAGCAGTGTCACAGATTATTTTGGATTCTCACTTTGATATTTTTTACGATATTGTTTGATCTTTTGCGAATTAATCTATTGTTGATCGAATTAGAATACTTTGTTAACACAACTTCTTTTTTTTTGTGGGACGACAAAGTGTGCTGATAAATATACCGAGTATTTTGTGCAGTGAGGAAATACGTATCAAAATTAACCTTGTGATTGATTTAATTGGTTGTAAACGTGGAACGATGCTTTTAAAAAGCTTTTAATAAATGGGTAACACTAAGTGCTAAACAAATCACGTATATTAATTTGATAACAAAGAAAAATCAAGTACAAGGTTTGATTTAGAATGCAAACTTTAAAGAAATACAAAAAGATTGTTGGACGACATTTCGTTGTTCTGTAAAACTGGAAAACGAACACACACACAAAAAAAAATCAATTATCGAAAAATGAAATGAATATGCTATTGTCAGACGTAAGTATAAAAACTTATTATAGAGGAAGATGAAGCAATTCAACAAAGTCTTATTAGACAAAACTTGTGTATTGACTGTGAGAAAACCAAAAAGGAATTCTGGGAGGTTTTTTCATAATGCGTCTTTCAAAAACAAAACAGCCTGGAAATAACATAAGAATTGACTCTTGGTGGTCAACATTTTTAAAGCTTTTCTGGAAACAGATGCTGACAACATAAGTAAAGATGAGGACTCAGTTAAAGACCGGAAGGCTGCCATGAAATGCGTCCCAATCTCTAAAAGAAGAACCACTGCTTGCTCAAGAAGAAAAAAGAAACAAACAAACAACAAACAAAAAAAACCCCTGTAAAGCAGCTGTCCTGTAGGCAAACTGGTCCTCACCCGAGGTAAAAGGCAAGTCTGATGGCATCACTGGCGAAGTTCTTTAAGAAGTCAAGTGATCAGGGTATACGTTTTTTTTTTTTTCCTCCGAAATTAATGTAAAAAAATTATTTGGTGATGGTATATTTCGTGACAACTGATCTGAATCTTTTATTCAAAAGCCTAGTTTTCGGCAAAAAAGGTGATATCAGTTAACTCCAACAATTATAGGGGAATTTCTTTGAGTGATATTGGCCGCACTTGTTAATTATTTGGTATGCTGATAAATAACAGATTGCAAGAATGGGGTGGAAGGAAACAATATACACAGGTGAATATCAAGCTGGATTTAAAAAAAAAAAATCCAACCGTCGATCACATGTTTTTCCTTTACTAGCTCTATACAGAAACAGCTCTGTTAAAATCGAAAATGTTCTGTTGCATTTATAGACTTCGAAAAAAGGTTTTTGAAACGATAAATTAAATTAAAGTCTTTCTCTGGTCAGTTCTCGGTCTCTTAAAAATGGTATTAAAGGTAGGTTAATTTAGATGTATTAAAAAGCATGTACAATTATGTTAAAGCAAGAGTTCGGATGTGGTTTCTATGTTAACCTGATTACATGTTGCCTGCACATAGCCTCAACCTCAGGATTAAGACAAGGAGAAGCTCCTGCAACCCGGTGTAACAGTGTTTGTGGTAACCCGTTCTTACCCCACTCTGGAACTTTCACCGGGGTAAGTCTGGCCTAGCCTGCTTTAACCTTTTACCGAACCCCGGGGGTCATTCTAGGACTGGCTAGAACTTACCCCCCCCCCCCCCCCCCACCCTCCCCCTAGGTTGGAACTTACTCGCCGCGGGGGTAAGTTTGGGCTAGCCTGGATTTACCCCCCGATCCACCAACCCCTTCACAACCCACCCACCCTGGGACCCACCCCACCTCCCGCCCACCGAGGCCGCAAAAGGGTCAGTCTAAGGACTATTTTGGAATCTTCCTCCACCCCACCCCCACCCTTCAAACCAAGGAGAGGGTTATTCAGGGTTTTCCTCCTGCCTTTTCCCCAACACGCACACCCGCCTTTAAGAAAAAAATTGTGTTAGTTCCCTGCATAATTACCCTCCATCCTCTCCACCTTCCCTATTACGAGTATCAGTCAGTTGGTTTAGAGAGAGAGAGACAAAGTGTAGTTCTAAAGACTCTTCTCAATAGATGGACCCTCCAATCCACCCTCCCCCTCCTCCCTACACACCTCCGCACGACACAACACAAACCCACACACCAACACCCCGCACACCACACACACGCACACAACACAACCCACACACGAACACACCACACACACACGCGCGGCACGCGCACACACACACAAACACACACACACACACCACCATGGTTCACTAACCAAATACATATTATTACATTTCTCGCGCTAGCTTACAATTGCATGTGGTCAAATATTCGTGGTGTGTGAGTACGCCCCCGTACATGCGTGGGAAGAAAGACGGCTTGTGCATTGCCCAATGTGACCAAGTCCCAATGTGACCAAGCGTAGTTGTGACAAAATGTCGTTAAGACGCACGTGTCGTTGTGACCAAGTAATACCGTTGTTGCTTCATCCCGGTTTGCCTCTTTTAACTATTTTACAGCTATTTAGTCTCTTGAGTACCTGTGTACCTTAGTTTGTACAATGCAGATGACTAGTGTTCCAGTGCCACTGACCACTGTGGCCATTATGACGTAAATCGGAGATTTTAACTATTTAACAGCTAATTAGTGTTTCCCGAGTGCTTGTGTACCTTGTACAATGTAGGATTACTTGTGGTCAGTGCCACTGACTACTGGTCATTTTGACGTAAAATCGGAGATTGTAACTATTTTCACGGCTAATTATAGTTTCCCCGAGTACATGTGTACCTTTGTACAAAGCAGACGACGACTGGTGGGGTCAGTGTCACTGACCACATGGTTCGAATATGACATAAATCAGATATTTCTCATGAGTTTTACAGTTTTTAATCATGTCTTATGAGTGTTTGTATACCTTGGTGCACTGCAGACAACCAGTAGTATATAAAAGATTTTAAACTATTTAACTATTTTTACAGCTAATTAGTGTCTTCTGAGTGCCTGTGTACCTTGTACAATGTAGATGACAGGTGCGGGAGGGGGGTGGGGGGGGGGGGCTGTCAGTTCCATCGTGGGGGGGGGTGGGGGGGGGAGGTAAGTTCCAGCTAGTCCTGCTGGAATGACCCCCGGGGGTTGTTAAAAGCAAGCCTAGCCCAGACTTATCCAGGGTAAGTTCCGGGGGGAGGGGGGGGGGGGGGTAAGGAATGATAGGGGCTGTTACACCGGTTTCTGGTAAGAATGAGCTGTTACACGTTCTCTCATTTTTTATTAACGAATTAGCGATAGGAGTTATCAACAATGGAAGACCTCGTGGGTAGATTTTCACTTGACGGTTTTGAAGTATTTATTCTATCGTTGGGCTGATGATGTTGTTTTTTTGATGGCGGAGACAGTTACAGGTTTGCAGATACAATTTGAATAGCCTACAGTATACCGCTCTATCTCTTCAGCTTAAAGTTGATATGACAAAAAGCAATATCATAGTTTTTCGGGAAGGGGGGCTAATTGAGTGTGAGAAAAAAAAAAGGGTTATATAATGGTATGGTGTTACTTTTCTTTGCCTGTCGTTAACGTGTACAAATACTAAGGATTACTTTTTTCAACACGCGTGTGTGTGTGTGTGTGTGTGTGTGTGTGTGTGTGGTGTGTGTGTGTGTGTGTGTGTGTGTGTGGGTGTGTGTGGGCGCGCGCGCGCGCGTGCGCTGTGCGCTCGCCCAAGTATAATGCATATTAACGAATTTTTCATGAATTGATTCTGATTCATAGATCCCACAGCATATCATACTAAGTTTTGTGTGTGCCCTTTACTATTTCTTCTTCCTCTTCTTTCAGAGTTCGGGCTGGGTTCTCACAGACGTTGAAGAGTCTTGCGTGACGTCACTATACTATTGGTTGCAGTTGTGCCAACCGCTCGTATGGGCGTTATCAAAAGACTATCGACTTTACTGTAAACCTGGCCGGGTGTGATTGAAGATGAGCGGCATGTGTAGGGTAGGCCTGGGCTTCATGGGTTTTTGCAGGGGGGATGCTGGATAGCCGCCGGGGAGGCTTCTTCCCACAGAGGCTGTGATGGGAAATCCTCCAGGGGTGGTGGCTGAGGAGTTTCTCTTGCTCTTCCCACTCAGAGATGGTAGGGCAGGAATTCATGAGAACTCGTGTTTTCAAAACACAGCTAATTAAGGCTTTCTACCGAATTGTTAGTTCAGAGCGTTTAGAAAGGGCAAAGTGGGAGCCCGTTAATAGCCACTCATATTTGTTAAATTCTGATGCCAGCCCGTAGAGTACAGTAATTTGGTTCTTTCACGATCTTTTTTTTTCCAAACTATCCAGCTCTAGGTTACTGAGCCTGGTGGTAACACACTGCCTGATTCCTTGTCTTTGGTAGTCGTCGTTCACATACTTGGCTGATTGTTTCCTTGAATGCTTTGAGAAGGGTTTCGTCTTTCCACACAAGTGGGGTCGCAGACAGACTGTGCATGAGGATATTCAAGGAGACCTCGACTGCAAGTGTCGTAGGTTGGCTGTTTTTGAATTGAGGATGCACACCTTGAAGCCGTCGCCATAGGAATGACATTTGCCCTTATTCTTTATCCTCTGTGTCTTCTTGTTGACCTAACGTATAAATCATTATATTGTTGATGTTTTGAACGTTTGACCCTTGATCAAAGAAGGCATTGAATACCCTGTAACCAGTATCATAAATAAACAGAACAATTGTACGATTACATTTGAGAAAACAAATCGCCCATTTTTACTACCACAGGACTTGCTACACTTGAAAGCTTGAATGCCCCGCTGACACCACTTATAACATTCTCTTATAATAATTACTAGTCTTAACCGTCTCTTTCGATTGAGCAAGATGGTAGGGGTAGAGGTTTGATTTGGGAGTTTACACGTCGTCCTTCTTGTACCTGTATTGTCCAGTTTGTTTATGTCAAGAATATGTTAAAAAAAAGAGAAAAATATTGATAGTCAGACTTACTGTCCAACCTCAACCGCCCCCTTTTTTCTATAAAGAGATCTATGAACAACTTCCCGAAAGTGGAGTGTGCACTAGGCCTATCACACAAGGCAAAAAAGCCCCGATCATCCTGGATCAGCATATGTATGGGTTTTGTTTTTGTTTAATGCTTCCCCCAAATTCATGTATTCTTTTTGTGCTTTTACAAATCTCTTGCCACGCCATTCATTGTCATGTTCTACAAATCATTTGAAAATGATATTCTTCATTTTTTCCTTTCCTTTCATGTATACATTGTTTATCAGACCACATATAGTGTTTTCTCCTTGGCTGATCTTTTGTTATGTTGATCCTGTTTTTTTATAACCCCAACTTGTTGTAAAATACCTATTGATGACCAGTGATGTGCATCTGTGCGTCTTTCGTACATCAATCAAATTGGAGCAGCAAAAAACATAGTTATGTCCACTGAGTAAACTAAACGATTGTCAATTTTGCAACTACTTCTGCTGTTGCACAATTAACAGCTTCATTTTAAAAAAAAAATGAGGCTGGCTTCCCTCAATCAAAGTATTTACTCTTCTGTAGACCAGCTTTAATTGAGTAGTTAAAATAATAAAATATGCTGGCCTCAGATATGGCTCGGGGGCGACGGCAAAACTGTCAATGTATATCATATGTATACGTATATATATATATATATATATTATATATATATATATTTACAAAATAGATACAATGAACAAGGTGTATAGGAGGAGGGACAGAAAAAGGAAATGAGGTCTTCAAATCATTGTCATTTCCGACGAGGGGGCTTACAGTAACACTTGCATTCCAATGTAAGTATCTTCTAGCCTTTCATATGCCTCATGCACACCATTTGAACCAACTCTTAAACTCAACATCAGCTCCAATTTTGTCTTCCCGCGGTTTTCTTTTTAACGTTCGTGATTTTTACTTCCATTTTACTGATCCTCTGCACACATGAATTAATGCCGTCCAAAGGACATACAACTGACTACGCATTTTCAGTTAATTGCCTACGTAAGAAGTTGCCGACATAAACCTGTGGGCACGCCTGGCGAGGGATTACTTACATTCTGTAGCGAGTTTATTATTTGGACAAGATTCCATTTTTAATCGTGAACCTCGTGTCTATGGTGCGAGTGGTCAAAGGACGGTGGTGTTTTGCCGTGGCGCAAACCAGACAGGAATTTTTGGGTTGGGGGGGGTTCACGGGGGGAGGTTACGGGTTGGGTCCTGTACATTCTGTATTGGCGCTGGGGGTAAGGGGGGGGTTATACTGGTGGGTAGTTTGGGGGGGGGGCTAGGGGGGTGGGTGGGTTGGATGGGGTTGGGTACATTGGTTTTTGTTTTTTTTTTCCAGTAAACCTCTGGGTGGCATCTATGTGTGGAGTGGTTCAAAGGATAATGCAAATTCTGTTTTCTAATGCCAACATCTTTTGCTTCCTTCAACTTCTTTTGTTCCTTTCAGATAAGGACAGAGGATTTTACGGCGCATACACTTCTGCTGAAGTCTTCTCCCTTGAAAACGGAGCTGCCCTTCAGTCACATCTTCGACTCACGATATGATTGTTGAAGAATGCACACCAGGCGGTCATCGGGGAGTCCGTTTGGGAGAAACGCATGTGTCCACGTTGCCGGCCATGTTTTGTCTGTTAATTCCTCATTGCATGTGATGAGTCTGATTCGCTGTCTTCAGAGCCGTAAGTTGTTGGTATCAAGTTGGCATACCTAGTTTCAACACTTCATGTTCACATTGCAGAACTCTTTTTGCTGTGCTCTTAGATCCTGTCTCCCTCTTCCAGTAAGGATATCTGACGTATTGGTGTTCTACAGTATGTATTCTAGTGTATTCAAGTGATATTCACTTTAAAGACTTTTGTCCACTAAGCATTCACAGTGTGCCCAGTCTTTCTTTCTGTGGACTGACATTAGATGATTTGAATTTGACCTCATGCTTAGGTCAGTCGTCACTGTTCGTGTTTCTTTGCCCTGAACTACTCTGGGGTTTGATTCAAAGTCTAAAGACTGGTGTGGGTAAGTTCTCTCCGAGAACAGACAGACAGGAGAGGGGGGGAGAGAGCGAGAGAGAGAGAGAGAGAGAGAGAGAGAGAGAGAGAGGGAAGGTAGGTAAGGTAAGGTAAGGTAGTTAAGGAAATGTTGCTTATAGCCCAGCGGAACCACAAAGGACTGAGATATCAGTGTGCAGGGCACCATGTTAAAATCAACTCACAAGTCATTAATTCACACAATTCTTTAAAAATATATCTTTTAAAATCCCATCCGAAATTTTGGTTTTAAAATTCTTTCCACTGTAAAATCTCAGATCCGATGAAAAAACTATTAATCTATTTCAAGAACTCAAAGTCGCGCCAGGTGGAACATCTCTGAACAAGGCTTTCATGGAATCTGCTGTAAAATAGTTTGTGTCTAAATCATGCATGCAAGTCCTAACACTCTAAAAAATGGGTGTTTCATGACGTTAGTTGTGAGTGGCAAATGACATGGAATGCACCATGGAGCTTCTTCACTCTTTAAATACAGAATGAGTGAAAAATACGAATGACCGGTGTGCAGCCGGCATAGAACCGTTTCTTTTTTTTTTGCGCCACCAGACGTAGATGAGAGGAACTCCTTTAGGTTGGGACGGTATTGGAAAGAGGTGTTAACCCAAAATAGCGAGGGGTTTTAGGCAGATGTATTTTGTTTTGAAGGCACACTTAGGTCACGTATTTTTGTATATAGGGGGAGACAACGACTCAGTCATGTGAAGAAGGTTAGAAGAAAAAGTTAAAGTTTTAAGTTTAGTAAGGTAACTGAATCCTCCTGTGAACAGACGTGGTCTTGTCAGCACAGGGGAGAGCTCATTGACTCTGTCTTGTAACAACAGAATATGTCGAACGAAGATGTAGTAGTGTGACCACACGAGATGAATATGTTGCATGCCCCCCTGGTAACTCAAATGGTGGAATGAGTATTGTCTAGTGAGGTTCATGAAGCTACGTATGAATGAGCATGTCTTCTGATACGAATGATTGACGAATAAGTGATGTCGTGATATGAAACTGGAGATCGATGAAGGGTTGCATTGTTCTTGTTAACGCCAGGAGATATAGTTCTGCAAAAAAAAAAAAAAAAAAAGGGTCCTTTAATTCAAATTGGGAAATTTACATAGCCTGTCTGTTTGCCACCAGGGTTTGTTTCGTTCACCTTTGTGTTGAATGATAGGAGGTATTCGGCTGCGTCTTTTTTATATTCATATCTCTCGGAGATTCAGCTTACTTTAAAGTGGACCACTCTTCCTCGCATCTGAGCAGCCCTAGACTCGATTTGTGTTTGGCAACGCGAGCTGCACTTGTAGTTACTGATGCTGGGCTGCTCAAATGCTGTACCCTACTTCAGCTCAGGTCATGCAGAGTTTGGATGATGAC
>JADBJO010032151.1:0-15987 GCA_016801955.1 Conus betulinus | reverse complement strand
GAGAGCACATAAGAGAGAGCGTAGACTAGAGAGCAGAGGAGTAACAAGAGAGTGTGGTTGATGTCAAAACAACAAGCGACACCTGCGCGCAGAGAGTCTGAAAGGATAAATTACCGGGTGATTTACTGATAGAGGCGAGGTTATCACCTAGGGCCTACCACACTTGATCCGTTGTCACCGGACAGTTGTACACAGGCCTCTTTCTCTTCTATCCCTGTTCTCTACTGTTCTCTCTGTCTCGGCTCTCTGGCGCTCTGTCTCTGTCTCTTGTCTCTCTCTCTCTCTCTCTCTCCTCTTCCTATCTCTCTAAAGTGTCAACCAAATCTTCTGTGGGTAGGTACTTCCAACAAAAAAAATCAATTCTAGAAGAAAACAGAGAAAAAAAAATGTCGATAGGGATGAAATTAAACATTCGCGTGAAATGAAAAGTACGTGTTACTTTGGGGTATTTTTAAAGCTAAAAATCGTACTCTATGGCTACAAACGGTTTGTGTAAAGGGAAGACAATGGCTTGCCTGCTACATTGGTCTTACCAATAGCTGATCTGACTTGGCTCGATCGTTTAATTCTGTAAACTATTCGGTGATGCTAATAAGAGGTTTCGCACACACGTCATTGCTTAGCTGAGCACCCGTGTTTGAGGCATTGGTAATGACAGGCTAAATACTGAGATGTTAGAAATTAACTTTTTTCGTGACAACTGAATGCAGAACAGTTCTCTGATCTTCTTTTTGTGTCGTATATATGTTTTTCACTTCGCTATATTCTCAGATATAAAATCTTCAAGTCTTTTGACCAATGACAGATCATTATCATTGGTCATGCCAAAGAAAGTTTTAAGCTAGAAATTTCTTCAATTTGTCCATCAGGAAACATAAAGCTGCTGGTAGATGTTGTTTTTTTTTGATACTAAGTTTGGGTGTGTTCTTGGTCGTGTAGGGTAAACAACGTGAAATTGTGATGATGGTGTATTTGACAAAAAAAGAATGCTGTTTTTCTCAATGATATTACAAGTGATTTTGGGTTTCAGAATGATTCATGTCAAAAACAATATCTCCAGCAAATATTGTGAAGTTTGTTTTGTGGGAATTGTAGATCAACTGTGTATAAAATGAGGACAAACCTAAGTTTCAGTACTATTTTTGTGTGAAAATCGAAATTCAATTAGAAAAAAGTAGCCGAGATTTACATACGTATTACAGGTATTGCTTGTGTTGTCGTTTGGAAAGAAAAGATGTAACGCAGGTCTGGCGTCCGTCTGTCTGTCCCCTGCTCTGTCTCATGCCTCTGGTCTGCTCACTCTGCCTCTTACCTCGTCATCCCTCTCTCTCTCTCCTCTCTCTCGCTCAGATAGTAGCCTCTCTCTCTCTCGCTCTCTGTCTCTTAGCAAACGGTCAGATTTTTATGTCCATGCACAACACACACACACACACACACTACACACCACACACACACACATACCCGGCGACACACTCACACACACACACACACACATCACACACAGGGGGAGAGAGAGACGTAGAGACGAAGAGAGAGCCGCGCGCCTGCGCTGCACACCGACGCAGCTTCACGCGCACACACACGCACACGCGAACCATCACTGCACCCCACACCACTCACACCGCACCTACGCACGCCGACTCACACACACCACACACACACACACACACACCCACACCCAAAACACACACACACACACCACACCAACACACACACACACACACACACACACCACACACACACACATCCAAACCCCACACACACACATGTGAATAAATTTTTAAAACTTCGGTGCATGAGCACACACAAATGGAAAAATTCTCACAGAAAGGCAGAGAGGGCGATGGGAAAGAAAGAAAAGCGAGGTAAATGAAATGTAAAAAGGCATCAAGCTGTAAGGTTTCTGCACAATCCAGGCGCGGATTGGCAAAACATAGGAAGACAAAGCAGGAGAGGTTTCCGGGAGAATGCAAGGCAAAGTTATGGGCTTGAGAGGGAGAGCGCATGTTTAATTTCATCTCCGCCAGGCCCCACAGTGGAAACGGAGGAGTGATGCACGACGACGACTGACGACGACGACGTACGACAGACGACCATGACGACGACGAGGGGAGGAGTAGGAGACCGGCATCAGTGAATGTGAGGAGGGTAGAGATGAGCGGGATGACGGCGTGCGCGACTAAGGAAACAAAAAGCAATGGAAAAGCAGAGTGTCGTTGGGCTGATAAAGAAAGAAAAAGCAATGGAGTGAGTCAAGGTTGTTGGTTGTGTGATAAAGAAAGAAAAAGGCAATGGAATAGCAGGTTGTTTGTTGGTGAAAGAGAGAAAGGCAATGGAAAAGCAGGTTGTTTGGTGATAAAAAGAAAGAAAAACGCATCGAATAGCAGGGTTTTTGTTTGGTGATAAAGAAAGAAAAAGGCAATGGAAAAGCAGGTTGTTGTTTGGTGATAAAGAAGAAAAAGGCAATGAAACCAGGTTGTTGTTTGGTGATAAAGAGAGAAAAAGGCAATGGAAAAGCAGGTTGTCGTTTGGCGATCAGACTTCAGAGGCGGCAAAAGAAGAAAAAGGCACGACATGTTTGCTTGGTGACACACACCAAACCACACCGCCCCTCCCCCGCCCCCCCCCCCCCCCCCCCCCCCCCCCCCCCCCCCCCCCGCCCAGCCTGCCCCTCCTCCTGTCACATCTCCATGACCACCTGTCCGCCCCCCCCCCTCACCCACACACACACACACACACACACACAACACAAACATACAAACACACGCGCGCGCGCGCAAGCACACACACACACACACACACACACACACCCACACACACACACACACACACACACACACACACACACACACCCACACACACACACATGGTTTCTTGTCATCCCCTTTTGCTATGTGCTGATTTTTTTAAAGCCCATCCATTTTTAATTTTCTCCCGCGCGATCCCCACCTCCATCCCCCACCCTAAATGCGGTATGTTTGCCATATTCACATGGGTATTACATTGTCGTCTACCCTGAAAACGGTACACAGAGTGTTGTCCAATCAAACGATGTTTGACAATGTATACAATACCCAGAGTCAATCACAAGGTTCGTCTTATTCTCTTCGTGCCTTTGTGTCTGGTGCCTCTGAAGATCGCAGAGAGAAACTTAGAAAGCAGAAGGCGCTGAGAGAATGAAGAGACGTTGAGGGGATGAATGGGTCACGCTGTCCACGTAGGGCACTGAGACAATGAAGGGACGTTGAAGGGAGTGATGAATGGGTCATTCGCTGTCCACATAAGGCGCTGAGACAATGAAGGGACGTTGAGGGGATGAATGGGTCACGCTGTCCACATAGGGCGTTGAGAGACAGTGAAAGGACGTTGAGAGGGAGACAATGAATGGTCACCTCTGTCCACATAGGGCGCTGAGACAATAAGGGACGTTGAGGGGATGAATGGGTCACGCTGTCCAATAGGCGTTGAGCAGTGAAGGGACGTTGAGGGGAGGAATAGGTCCGCCTGTCCACATAGGGCGCTGAGACAATAAGGGACGTTGAGGGATGAATAGTCACGCTGTCCACATAGGGCGCTGAGACAGTGATAGTGACCTTGAGGGAATGAATAGGTCAGGCTGTCCACATACGGCCGCCAACATTCGCAAGGCTAGTTATGACCTGTAAAACAGAAACTCAGACAAATATTGCCTCGTGATATAAAACACAAATTGTGCAACGTTAGTAGAAAAGAAAATAGACGATGGTGTGAACGTGAAATCTAAAAAAGATCAGCTCACTGGGAGCCAAAACATGCTGTGCCCATGCAAAAAGAGACGGAACAAAACAAGAAAGTTTAAGAACTTGCAACGAACGCTCCTGAGCAGCTCAAAACCAAGACTAACTGTAAACAGAGGCAAAGAACAACGCCCTATATTCCACAGCACATAAGATGCAAGTCAACTGTGTTCATCGTAACTTACAGAGCAGAGAAAAAATAAAAGGTCAACTGTTACCACCGGTGACTAATAAAGCCATAGACATCAAATCAACAATAAATCCAGACACACATAACTATTTCTACAATTTGTTCTGTGATGAGAAAGACTTCAGGGAATTCTATATGTTACATATGTTTGTAGTGTTCTGGAAAATGCAAACAAACACACGAGAACGGGGGAAGAGGAGGATATGGCTTTGCTTAAAAAAGAAGAAAAGGGGGGTAGGGGGGGTGGGGGGGAGAGGGGAGTGGGGGATACCGAGGAGAAAAAAAGGGAATGAGGCTCCACAGTAAATACTGCCCCGGACCTCCTCGAAGCCCAAGGAAAAGAGGCCGGCCCAGCGACAGGTGGCGCTGCACCGAAATACGCCTGAGTCACTCCAGACAGGGACACAACTTCCGCTTACTGGCCATCATACGATGATTTCTCTCCCTTGCGTGTTTTCGTCCGTTAAGAATTAAAGTGATTTTTTTTTTTGACTTTCATGCGTATATAAATGCCGAATAAAACGCACATGTAGATGCGTCTTTCGTGTACATGAAACCATCTTCTACTTGACAGAAAGAAGCTCTTTTTTCAAAACGAGTTTACCTGTGGAGGATTTGAACAGGGACTTTCTCTGTGAAGGGAGGTAAATATTATCAAACAGGGACTTTCTGTAAAGGAGGTAAATATCATCTTACAGGACTTGCTGTGTGAATGGAGGTAAATATTATCAAACAGGGAGCTTACTGTGAATGGGGATAAATATTATCAATGAGGGACTTGCTGTGAAGGAGGTAAATATTATCAATGAGGGTGCTTGGCTGTGAAGGAGGTAATATATCAATGAGGAACTTGCTGTGAAGGGGGGTAAATGTTATCAATGAGGAACTTGCTGTGAAGGGAGGTAAATATTATCAGTCTGGGATTTGCTGTGAAGGGAGGTAAAAGTATTATCAAACAGATACTTACTGTGAATGGCGGGTAAATATTATCACCGCAGTGTCCATGGCGTGACACGCGGGGCTGGAAGGTGTGTAGTGTTGGCTGGGGGCACGGCATGTCCCATGATGTGACACGTGGGGCTGGAAGTGTGTGTAGTGCTGGGGGGCACGGCAGTGTCCATGGCGTGACACGCGGGGCTGGAAGTGTGTGTAGTGCTGGGGGCACGGCAGTGTCCATGATGTGACACGTGGGGCTGGAAGTGTGTGTAGTGCTGGGGGCACGGCAGTGTCCGTGGCGGGACACGTCGGGGGGCTGGAAGTGTGTGTAGTGCTGGGGGCACGGCATGTCCATGGCTGTGACACGTGGGGCTGGAAGTGTGTGTAGTGCTGGGGGCACGGCAGTGTCCATGGCGGACCGAACGTGGGGCTGGAAGTGTGTGTAGTGCTGGGGGACACGGCAGTGTCCATGATGCGAACACGTGGGGCTGGAAAAGTGTGTGTAGTGCTGGGGCGGGCACGGCAGTGTCCATGGCGCGGAACACGTGGGGTGTGGAAGTGTGTGTAGTGCTGGGGGACAGCGCAGTGTCCATGGCGGAACACGTAGGGGCTGGAAGTGTGTGTAGTGCTGGGGGCACGGCAGTGTCCATGGCGTGACACGTGGTGGCGGAGAGTGTGTGTAGTGCTGGGACCACGGCAGTGTCCATGGCGGTGACACGTGGGGCTGGGAAGTGGACCTCCGAGGACGGCGGGGGCTCACGGAAGGTGGGCTTAAGACGCAAGCCCAGGACAGAGGTCAGTGCACAACCTCGTGGGCGACCGATGACGTCAGCTCCAGGACAGGTAGCAGGCTGATGGAAACACTGAGAGACAGTGGGAAGAAAGCACGACCAGAGGTTGACTATACACGTTCTTCTGTCTGTAGGCGTCCTTGTCAGCATCTCCTTTCTTTGGCACCGAAGGTTAAGGTGGGAAATAAAACGGATCGTCGCTAAAGCAGAGGCGCTTCTCTCTCTCTCTTCTCTCTCTCTCTCTCTCTCTCTCTCTCTCTCTCTCTCTCTCTCTCTCTCTCTCTCTCTCTCTCTCTCTCTTGTCTGTTTTCATTTTCAATTTTTACTTATCACGTTTACCTTGCCTTCTATCTGTTTAGTCATTTCAGTCATGTTGCGCAAAATTCTGCTGTATTAATTTCATCTACATTGCTTATGCAACACTTGCATACGTGCTGGTATACAATGTACTGCCACATATAAAAGAGAGTGAGTGATTGTACTGTACGGAATGAATGTTGTCCCAGTTTTGCTTGCCTTCGTTCATAGTGTAGATATTGCACCTTGTTTTCTTTATTAAATGTATGCACATCATTTTTTTGTTTTGTTTGTTTGTATTCGTTTCATCTTGTTTGTCTGTGATGGGAAAAAAAAAGAAATTTTGACGAACTGGACAAAATTCACATTGTGACACACACATACACGCACGCATGCTACACTTACTTACTTACGCGCTTACTTACACACACACACACACACACACACACACACACACACACACACACACACACACACAACACACACACACACACACACACACACACACACAATACGCACGCACGCACGCACGCACGCACACACACAAACCCAATAACACGATCATTAAAATAGGTAACAGAGCCCGACGGACGGACGCTGTGAAACAGACCTCTTTTTGATACGCCAGTGGAGAACCCCCGCCCTGTCTTAGCACACGGCTGGTTGGCTGCATCATGGTCTTCACAGAGCAGCTGGTGGCTGAGCCCTGGTGCCGACCCCCCCCCCCTGGCCCCCCCCCCCCCCACCCCCCCCCCCCCCCACACACAAACACACACACACCGCCTGACTGCACTGTGACACCCAAGACCTCGCTGACGTCTACCCCTCTCAGGGCTGGGAGAGGCTGAAGGCGGATATGAGGGGGGAGGCGGGGGAGGAAAAGGATGTGCAGGGGGTGGAGGGGGGGGGGACGAGGTGTGGAAGTCTCACAAAGGTGCAGGAAGCTGGGAGCCTTGCAGATTAAAAGATCTTCATAGCTCAACCTTGCAGATGAGTCTTCAGATCTCAACCTTGCAGATTAACAGATCTTCAGATGTCAACCTTACAGTGAAACCTTCCACGAGAGGCCCTCAAGGAAACACCGTTTTCTTCAACAGTTTTTTAATGGCACTTTGTGTTCTAGTTCATTAGGGTAATCCCCAACGAGCCCTTCCTTCCTTTCAAGACTTGTTTTCATGAAACACTTCTCCTCTGTCTGTCCTCGATTTACCTTGAAACACAGACTCCCTACCTTTATGGAGTTTTTTTCCTTTCTTTCTGTGTTTTTTTTTTTTACTCTTGTCATCTTTTGTCTATACTGACCTTCTCATAGAAACCTATTTCTTTAAGAAATTTCGTTTTAGGGAATGATTTCTCTGTGTCTGTGGTAGACTCACCTGACCTAAAGGACTCCCTCCATTGAAAATTTTTTAATGGAAACACTTTTCCCTCTCAGCCTATATGAGATTTGCTCTCCACCACCCCCACCCCCACCACCCCCACACCCCCCATCCGCCCCACTTTTTTTTTATTTTTGATTTTTACTTTATCAATCGTTTTGCTTCTACACGCATTCTACATTTCCTGCCAACAAAGACAACAATTTCTTCTTTAAAAACCTTTTTGTGGTCATTTTGATTTCTGCATAAACTAGGTTCGGCTCCCAATGAAGACTTTCTTTTCACTTGTTTTCCTTGCCTATACCTACTCATTAATTCCTTGCCCAGTATTTCCTTGCCTATACCTTTACCAGTATTTCTTGCCTGTATCTTATCCAGTATTTCCTTGCATATATCTTATCCAGTATTTCCTTGCCTGTATATCGTTACCAGTATTTCCTATGGCCTATAGACTTATCCCAGTATTTCCTTTGCCTAACCTTATACCAGTATTTCCTTGCCTATACCTTACCAGTAGTATTTCCTGCCTAGTACCTTGCTATCCCCAGTATTTCCGTGCCTACACCTTACCCCAATATTAATTACCTTACCTCAGTATTTTCTGGCCTATACCTTACCTCAGTATTCCTTGCCAATTACCTTACCCAGTATTCCTTGCCAATACCTATTCCAGTAGTTCCTTGCCTTTATCTTATCCCAGTATTTCTTGCCATACCTTGCCCTAGTATTCCCGTGCCTATACCTCACCTAGTATTTCCTATACATTATCCACTATTTCCTTTCCTGTATCTTATCCCAATATTTGCTTGCCTATACATTATCTCAATATTTGCTTTTGCCTATACATTATCTCAATATTTGCTGTGCCTATACCTTATTCGAATATTCCTTGCCTATACCTATCTCAGTTTCCTTGCCCATACCTTATCCCAATATTTCCTTGACCTACAACTTTCCCAAAATATTTCTGTCTATACCTGATCCACTCATTTCCTTATGCCGGCAACCTATACCAGTATTTGCTTGCCTGTACATTATCCTAACATTTCTTTGCGTATCCTTATCCCATATCCCAATATTTCCTGCCTGTACCCCTATCCTATCGTTTCTTTGCCGTATACCTTATCTTAATATTTTCCTGCCTGTATAGATATATCCCATATCAAAGATAAAAACAAAGAACCAAACAATGTTAACAATTAACATCAATCCGTAACCACCAAAAAGAAAAGCAGTGTTAACACAATGAGTAACCATGGTGAGTAGAACAATTACATCAACATAACCACCAAAAAGAAAAGCCAGTGTAAACACAATTAGTGAAAACCATGGAATAGAACCAATACATCACCAAAACGGTAAAGCAGTGTAAACACAATGAGTACTATGTGGCTAGAACGATTACACGAACATAACCACCAAAAAGAAAAGCAAGTGTAAAACCGCAATGAGTAACCATGTGAATATGTAACAATACATCATCAGCAAACGAAAACAGCAGTGTAAAACACCATGAGTAACCATGTGGATAGAACAATTTACATCAACATACCCCACAAAAAAGAGCAAAGCAGGGTGAAGCACAAGGAGTCACTGATCGTAGATGATGGTTGCGTGGAGTACAGGTGTCAACGGGACACAGAATAACCAGAATTGGAAGTGGGTTGTTTCCCCTAAGGTTCTTGATTATAGAAAAAGAAAAGAAAATAGAAAAAGCCTGCAAAAGATAAACCAACAGGCCTGAGATAATCTGATGAGTAGTATCATCCCACATGAAAAGGTAATGAAAGAAGCGCTACAATCCATGGTGATGGATAGGTGAGGAGGATATAATGAGGAAAGGTTATGAACACACCGAAGGGCACATCATGACGCATAACCGGAAAAAGACAGAAAAAGTCTCAAATTCACTCCTCTGTTTCCGGTCACCGTGTTTCTTTAGCCTGTGTTTATATTTTCTTCGGCTCGTTCTCCACTGAAAAGGTTGTAAAGGTTGGGTGGTATAAGCTGATTTTAGAACAAACATACAACAAATGTGGGTTAGGCCTTTTGAGACAAAAATGTGACCATAGGAGGAGGAGGTAGGGGGTGGGTCAGGAGTGGGTGAGAAAGGGTTGTGGGAGGGCGCTAGATGGCGAGGTGTGGGACTACCTCAAGAAGGTGGTGTTTGGAGAGCGAGGGGGAAGCAGGGGCAGGTGACTCGGAAAACAGGGTGTCTGCTGTCCATGACTAAACGACCTGATGGTAACCTCTCTTTGTGGTTACGGCCCGAAGGTAAAATGGTGTTCTGACCGGGCTTTTAGTGCCGACTCTCTCCCTCCGTCTGATCTGAGGGACTCCAGTTGTGGAGGTAGGGGGGAGGGGGAGGGGGGGGGGGCGTGCTTTCTACGCCTTTTATTTAATAACTAGGAGACAGAGAAGGTGGGAAGGCTGGGAGAGAGAGAGAGAGAGAGAGAGGAGAGAGGTGAGAGAAGAGAGACGAGAGAGAGAGAGAGAGAGGGGAAATCAGTCTGGTCGTATAGTATGCCTCGGGTGTGGGGCATGAGAAAATCATGTCCCGTGGAGGGGCTTTAGTGCCAGTAAACTGCCCATAGGTTGCCAGAAAGTGCCTGTATACGATGTGCCATTCTGTCTACGTGAAACTGGGAGGAAGATTAGATCGACTGTCTGCTGGGTGCGGGTGTGGCTGTGGGGCTGGGGGGGGGGGGGGGGGGGGAGGGAAGGGGTGGGAGGGGGCTGTTTTTTCTCTGTCAGTCCTTAGTGTTTGTTTCTGTCGTTTTTGGGTTCACGTGCATTTGTTTCCAAATCTACACATTATGCATGACATTTACACATTAGACATACATATACATTAGAACATACATTAACACATTATAGTATAGTACACATTAGACATACATACATTTTATACATAGCCATGTTATTACATTATACAGACATACACATTATACAATACAGTAACATCATAACATACATTACACATTATATCTACAGTGCACTTTAGACATACATTACATGTTATACATACAAGACACATTATACACACATTCATGGAGGTCCTGTGGCTTCCAGCCCCAATATATGCACGTGTGCTGTTTATATTACATGAACTGGGTTCCTGCATTGTCTTGTTTCCGAAGCCTCCTGTTCCCCGTATTGACCGATGCTGTACAAACACAGCTCTGTATTAAGATAACTTGATGTACCCACACACTGATACTATTCATTGCTTCCAAGTTTCCCGAGGGCATTAGCATGGTCTACAGTTCTTGGCGTTATGCTGCAGCATCATTGTATTCCCGACAGCTCTACGCTGCAACCTTCTGGTGTCCCACAGCTACTATGTTGCTACCTTCTCGTGTTCCACAGCTCTATGTTGCTACCTTCTCGTGTTCCCACAGCTCTATGTCCAAATGTTGCTACCTTCTCGTGTTCCACGCTCTATACTGCTGACTTATAGTGCTACCTTCTCGTGTTCCACAGCTTCTAACTCAGTCTCTGCAAAAGTCTTTGTCCGGTACAACAGCTCTTTGTTGCTACCTTCTCGTGTTCCCACAGCTCTATGTTGCTACCTTCTCGCAGTTCTAACAGCTCTATGTTTTGCTGGCATCGGTATGGTCCACCAGCTCTATGTTTCTACCTTCTCGTGTTCCCACAGCTCTATTTTTGTTGCTGCATCAGTATGGTCCACAGCTTATTTTGTTGCTGCTACCTTCTCGTGTTCCCACAGAGCTCTAGATGTGATACTTTCTCGGGTTCCCACAGCCTCTAGTGTGCTTGCTACTTCTCGTGTTCCCACAGCTCCCATATGCTAACGTTACGTGTTTGTTCCCACAGTTCTAGTCACTACCTCCTCGTCACATTTCGACAGTTCTAAGTTGCTACCTTCTGATATTTCCACAGCTCTATGTTGCTCACCTCTTCATATTTCTATAGTTCTATGTTGCTGGCTACATTCTTCCTATTTCCAAAACCTCTATGTCTGCTACCTCTTCTTATTTCCACAGATCTATGTTGCCTACCTCTTTATTTGTTTTACAGCTCTATAATACTACCTCTTTATATTTCGACAGTTCTAGGTTTGCTACATCTTCATATTTCCAGCCTTCTTAAGAAGCTAACTCTTCATATTTTACCCCCCCACAACTCTATATGCTACCTCTTCAAATATTTACACAGTTTTTCTATGTGCTACCCCCTTCATATTTCCACACCTCTATGTTGCTACTCTTCATATTTTTTTTTTTTCACAGCTCTATGTTGCTACCCTCTTCACAATTTACACAGTTTTCTGTGTCACTACCTCTTCTTCATATTTTCCACAGCTCTATTTGTTGCGACTCTAAATATTTTACACAGTCTATGTCGCTACTCCTTCTATTACACCAGTCAGTTCAGGGTTTACCTCTTCATATTTCACCCCAATTGTTATGTTGCTTACCACTTCACATTTTCACAGTTCTATGTGCTACCCCTTCATATTTTCACAGCTCTATGTTGCTACCTCTTCTATCATATTTTTCCAACAGGGTTATACGAGAGGCGGGACTACCTTTTATATTTCCACAAGGCTCGTATGTTGCTACCTCTTCTCTTTCAGCAGCTCTATGCTTGCTGCCTCATCATATTTCACGACGCTTGTGTTTGCTACCCTTTCATATTCCAACAAGTCTATGTTGCTACATCTAGAGGGAGTAGATTTCCACAGCTTGTTGTTGCTGCACTGTTCCATATTTCCACCCAATGGAACTAGGACAAGCTACCTCTTAATATTTTTCCACAGCTTGATGTTTGCTACTCTTCTTCATATTTCCACCGCTCTGTTGTTGCTGCCTCTTCATTTATTTCCACAATTTTATGTTGCTGCCTCTTTTTCATATTTCCATGCCTCTATGTTGCTGCTCTCATATTTCCCACAATTCATGTTGCTGGCCTCTTCATGTTTAACCCATGGCTCTATGTTGCTGCCTTATTCATTAAATTCCACAGTTTTTTTTTTTGCTGCTCTTCATATATCCATCTCTATGTTGCTATCCTGATGTCACATTTCCCTTCTATTTCCACCCTCTATGTTGCTGACTCTCATTCTACTTCCACACCCAGTTCTTTGTGCCATCTTTCATACTGCAAGTTCAATGTTGCTACTTCCATACTTCCACAGCTCTATAGTTCTTTCCGCATGCTAGTATCATAGTGTTTGCCATAGACTCTGCTACCTCCTAATGTTCCGTATAGCTCGGCTGTATCCTAGGGTTCCTATACTCTGCTATCTAGTGTTCACATAAGCTCTCCTACCTCCTGGTGTTCCCATAGCTCTGCTACCTCATAGTGTTCCCATAGCTCTGCTAATCTCCTAGTTTTCCCCATTAGCTCTGCGATCTACTAGTATGTTCCGTATAGCAGGACATACGTACTTCCTAGTGTTCATAAAAAAAGCTGCTATTCTTCCTAGTGTTCCCACAGCTCTGCGGAATCTCATGTACGCACACGACGACGTACCTCTTCATAGGTTGAACGTTTCTGTGTTGGGAAACCTCCATGAGTCCCACAGTTCTTTTCGTTATTTCCTAGTGTTTCCATAGTTCTGTGTTGTTACCACACCTTCTAAATGTTTTTACTATAGTGAATGTGTCCCAGGTTATATGTTGTCTACCTTCCATCTGGTCCACAGCTCTCTGCTGGTTCCTTTCATGCTCTACAGGCTCTGTATGCCCACATTCATAGTTATAAAGCTTGTTATGTTATTATCACTTCTTATTTTTACACAGTCCGTTATCCCTCCACTACATGAACATGTTTCCACAGCTCTGTGTGGCAACATCAACATGTTTGCTCCAGCTCTGTAGTGCTACACTTTAACGTGGTGTTTCCACACGCTGGTATTGGCCATATCAAACATTTTAAGTCTCGGTATTGCCTTACATTAAAGTTTTTAACGGGCTCTGTATCACTACATCAACAGGTTTCCACAGCCTCTGTATCACTACATAACAGTGTTTCGCGGCTGCTGTAGTTGATAGATTAACAGTTTCCACAGCTCTGTTATGCTACATTTAACGTGTTTCCAACAGCTCTGGGATTGCATAAACCAAACATGTTGGTCACAGCCTCTGTAATGCTACATCAACCATGTTTCCGACAGATCTGTATGGCCACAGCAACGATGTTTTCACAGCTATGTTATTGCAACATCATAACATGTTTTGCTTGCTCTTGTATTGTTACTTAACATGTAGGCACAGCTCTGTATCAGCTTACGATCAACATGATTTCACAGCTCGGCTTTTGCGTCAATTCGCATTTTTTCACAAGGCTCGTGTTGCGAAATCAAAACATGTCTCCGACGGCTCTGTATTGCATAGCATTAACATGTTTCTACAGAGATTCTGTGTCGGCGGTTCTTTCACATTTTCACGGCGTCTGATATTTGGATTTTCGTAGGATACCACAGCTGTATGATTACTATCTATTTATATCGTGTATGTCTTGTTGAGACTTTCTATGTTCCCACGTTCCATGGGACGCTACTTATGTTCTCTTTGCAATCACATCTATGGTCCCACAGTTCTATTGTGTCCATAGCTTTCATGGTGTTCCACAGGTTTCTGTCCCCCCACCATCTGATGTTCCACTATGTTCCGAAACGTCCACGATGTCAGATTAGTTCACCAGCAGCTATATGTGCCCCAGGGATCTATGTGTCCCAACAAGCTACTATTGTTACCTGGCTCTGTGGTTAACGTACCGAAGGCATGTTCCACAGACTCTAGTGGATGCCAATGGGCTCTGTGTGATCTCACAGCTCTTGTTTCCCACAGCTCTGTGTTCCGCACAGCTCTGTGTTCCCACAGCTCTGTGTTCCCACAGTCTGTGTTCCACCCACGCTCTATGTTCCCCATGGCTCTATGTTCAACAGCTCTATTGTTCCCGCACAGCTCTATGTTCCGCCCACAGCTCATATGTTTCACAACTTCAATAGTCCCCATGGATCTATGTTCCCAAGGCAGCTATCTGTTCAAACAGCGTCTATGTTTCAAAAAAGCTCTATGGTCAGAACAGCTCTAGGTGCCCACGAGCTACATGTTCCCATGGCTCTATGTTCCCACCAGAGTCTTATGTTCCCACAGCCTACTGGTTCCCACAGCCTCTATGTTCCCAGGGCCTCCATGTTCCCATAAGATCTATGTTCCCACAGACTCTATGTTCACCACATCTCTATGTTCACACAGTTCTATGCTCCCCAAAGCTCTGTGGTCCCCCCCCCCGCTCTATTGTCCCCATAGCTCTATGTCACATTAGCTCTATATATCCATTGACTCTATGTTCCCACAGCTCTATCCCACAGCTCTATAGATCCACGCTCCATTTCCCAAGCTTAATGCTGTGCGTAACTCAATGTAAAAAAAAACTCTAGTATTCGAGACACAACTCATGTTTCAAACAGCCCTTATGTTCCACACTTTGTGCCCCAGAAGTTCTATGTTATCCCCCAGTTTGGTTTCCACATGTACGTCTGATGAGGCAACATAGTGCTATGATGTAACAATTATATTTAGCACAAACCGTGTTCATATTTGTAGGTTCTAGGGTTGCCATATCCCCGAGTTCCCTCGGCTCTGTGTTGGCCACATGTGGATATTACATGGCTTCTTGTACATCAATTCTATGATGACCCGGTATGCCTTCTGTTGTAACCATGGCCATGACTCAGTGATGTTCTGCTCCTTGTGCGTGTACAATCACTGTTCCGACGCAGGAGTTGTTCCCAAGTCTAGCGACACCTTTTCTCCATTCTCTCGAGGGATGATGGAGTGACATTTGTTTCGTAAGCCGTGGAGATTACAGATGATCGCTTTCTTAGTCGAGAATTGAAATTAGATCACTTGGATTATTCCTTTGGGTAAATTAAGACATCTTGAGGTTATTAGCAGGGGAACAGACTCGACGAGAAAAAGCAGAAAGGAGCAGCACAAAACACAGGTGAAGCTAACCGCACTTTAAGGACGACAGCAAACAAGACAAAGAATTTTCGAAATAAGAAGCCTCCTCAGCAACGAAACCACTGAACAACAGTCCAGACATTAACCTGCACAGAAGTCCTACCCCTTTGTGGAAAGCAAAAGTGGTGATGACCGTGCAACCGAGGGGCCGGTCAGTTGGGAGAGCGGGTTGAGTAGGGTTCGCGGAGGAGCACGAGAGAAAGAGGGTCTAGAGTGAGCAGCGCGGGCGGCGGAGGACCCGGGCCCCGGAGCGATGAGGACGAGGAGGGCCAAGCAGTGAGAGAGGAAGACGAGGAGGAGATGCGCGGCGCGGCGAGTAGGAGAGAGAGCGAGAGACGGAATGACAGTGAGAGGATTAGTAGTGTGAGGAGGAGATTTGCGTCCGAAGATGTGGACGGGCACGTAGGAGTAGCCGTGGTCCGTGTCGCATGATGTGCGCGGCGAGTGGGGCAGGAGGCTTGTGTGATTGTGTGTCGTCGGTCGTAGGACGTCTGGTTGTGGAAGTCTGATGAGGCCGCGTGCTGAATCATAGGCGTGTGTGTGTTGTGTGAGAACGATCAAGAAATGAAAAGTACAAGTCTGGCACCATGATAAGTGAGCTATCATGAGTGTAAGGCG
>JADBJO010032150.1:12500-15990 GCA_016801955.1 Conus betulinus | reverse complement strand
GATTTTTTATAATATATTTCCCCATTTTCTCATTTTTTTCTTGTCCTAAAAGTTCAAATCTTAGAAAGTTATACGTAAAGACTGAAGACTTGTTAGCCCCCACTACCTTAATGTTCGCGCTGATATATATAATATATCTCATACGCGCCGCGCCCGCAACCACACAATCACACACATGCACGCCATTCACACAAATGTTTGAGAATGACTGTACGTTCAGGGTTGAATTCTGTGTTGACATCTGGAGCACTGGTTGGGCAGCGGCTGTGGACGAAAGGGATCTGAAGGACATTGGCATATAAGCTGCCTGTCTTCTTCTGTACTTAGTTTACCCCGTGGTGAGATGGGATGAAAAGTGATTGTAGTGAAATGTGATGTTCTTGGGCGTGTGTGTGTGTACGTGTGTGTGTGTATAGGCATATATATATATATATATATATATAGTCAACTGTGGGTTTTTTTCAGTTCTGACTTCTTCAGTCTTAGTTATGACACTACATGTATGTCTGAATGCGTGCTGAATGTCTTGACTGATGAAGCTTCGCCACATCAATCGGTTAACACACACACACACACGCGCGCACACACACACACACACACAACACACACACACACACACACACACACACACATACACACATGCATGCATACATACATATATACATACATATACACGCACGCACGCACGCACGCATGTACAAACACACGCATGCACACACACACACACACACACACACACACACACACACACACAGTCTCACTCACTCACTCACTCACGACTAGATGTTATGATGAGAAAGGAAAGTGTAAACAGTAGTCAGAGCTATCTTTTTCATCAAATTGAAAAAGGAAGTGGGGACGAGTGAGGCGGGATCGGATGGGCAGGGAATGGCGATCAACTGCCTTGTTAACGAATCCCAGTCGATACCGAAATACTGGTCCACTATGCTTTTTTTTTTTTCGTCTGCCTTCGAAGGTGAATCGGGAGGCCACGGGAGGGGCGGGGATGAAGCGAAGTGGGGATGGCTTGTTGAAAGTTTGAATGGGTGGGTGTAGACAAGTATTCGAAAAGGGGAAGAGGGGAAGGAGTGAAGGTAGCATGTAATCACCCCTAGGCACGCGATCGTGACTTTTAGTCTGCCTCATCGGAGATCCTTGTCTCAACTTCCAAAAGGGACATTCAAGGAGAGGGGGATGACAGGGCCGTAGGCGTCCGGGGGGGGGGGGGGGGGGGACGGGGTGTTGAGGAAGGAAAAGAGGTGGGGTGGATGAAAGGATGATGAACGCCTTTGTCTGTCCTCAAAACCCAACCTCCACCACTAACTCCATCTTCACACACACACACACACACACACACACACACACACACACACACACACGTGCACACCACGCGCGCTAACACTAACACAACACTGACACACACACACACGCACACACACGCACACCACACTGACACACACACGCACGCATGAACGCACACACACGCACACACACACACACACGCACACACACACACACACACACAGTAGTCTACATGTCTTTGTCAGAAAGAAAATTCTGACAGTAATCAGAGCTATCTTTCAGCAAATTGAAAAGCAAATGATTGATGAGTTCGGAGGGAGGTGGGGATATGTGGTCAGCGGTGGTGGGCAGCTGACCTGTTACCGAACTCGGTTGATACCGAAATACGACTGTACTGACCGTTTTTTTTGTCGGTTTTTTTTTTAATCTTTTTTTGTTGTTGAGGATGGAATTTTTTTATCTTCCCTGAACAGGAAATTTGTAGGGAACAGGGGGAAGACGTAGGGGGAGGGGTTGAGAGATAAGAAAAAGATTCAAGACAGGAAGTTTTTTAAGGGAGTGATGGTAACCTATAATCAATCGCTAGAAGGCATGAGATCATGGCTGTAAATCTGTTCCTTCAGGGGCCTTTGTCTAAATTTCCGCTTAGAAAATATCGGGGGAAGGGAGGTGAAGGTCGGAAAGAAGAGGGAAGGGGGAGGTTGGAGTGGGGAGGGGAGGTCTTAGGGAAAGAAAAAAAGTCTGGAAGGATCTGAGGTTCGTGTATGGCTTTGCCTCTTGTTGTGACCCCCACCCCCACTCATCCCCATTTACACACACACGCTTTTCACCCCTTCCCCCCCCCCCCCCCCCCCCCCCCCCCCCATCGTCTGTCTTGCTTTCTTATAGTAATGGCGCCAATCAAATGTAAAAACCCCAAGAGAACGTGATCAAAATGTCTGTTATTTAGAATATCAGAGAGAGAGAGAGAGAGAGAAGCCCTATCATCGATCTTTGATAACACAAAGCCTCGTCGGCCGTCGTAATGGCACGTGAAAAGTGAACTGAAGGCTGGCAGGAAAGGAATGAAGACTCAGGCCGCAGTCTTGTTCTGACAAGAAGGGGAAAGGGACCAAAAGATGAGAAGAAAATAGGAGAAAAAAATGGTGTAATTATTTCAGTTCAAGACACACGCATACGCAGACGCACATGAGCATATAGCACATACACACGTACGCACACGCACATACATATGGACATACGATTGCTGTGGCAACTCACAAATACATATATACATGAGTGCATAGAACCACACGCATGCATGTGCGCGCATACACATACAGCAACTCATGCATAACTTGAAAAGATGAGAAACGAAAAAAAAAAAAAAAAGAAAAAAAAAAAAAAAAAAAAAAAAAAAAAAAAAAAGAATGGGTATAGCGAAAGGTTCTTTCCGACCTTCGGTTGACGTTAGGACAGTTCATGTAATTTTTTTTTTTTTAAATTTTCTTTCTCCCCAGAATTGTTTGCTCATACGTATATAACAAGAACACGGGGGTAAGGGGGGGGGGGGGGGGGGGGGGGGGGGGGGGGAGTTGAGTGGCGTAGATTCAAACCAGACAGGTGGTCCAGGATATTTTTTTTCACTTTTCGGTATCATTGCAAAATATCGCATCTTTGACATGTTCGTAAATTTCTTGAGAAATAATACATGGATCTCAATGGAAACAAGTCAGTCTATTAGTTGTATATTTACAGAGTTGTTAGATCTGTAGGGACTCAGGATTACAACCCAGATTTAGGCAATGAAATAACATTCGTAAAGAAAGCATGGGAAGGGGGGGGGGGGGGGGGGGGGGGGCTGGGGACTGTCTGACGTTGGCGGAAATCTGCACTGTCCTGAGTGCCTTTGTTTTCTAGTTCATGATGTTTGGAAATCTGCAAGGGAGGTAATCAGTGTCAGGGTTCGTGTTCCGTGAGAGTGACCCCGTCGTTTTCGTGGGACAGATACCGATTGTGGACACGACCAAGGCAATTTTGTCCCATTAGCAAACTTAACCCGTTCAGAGAGAGATGAAGGCAACGAAAACAAAAAGACAACAAAAACAAACAAAACGACGGATGTGACGATGCGTCTCCAATGCAGACAGTCGATATCCCGATCTATATCCTGGCGTACGCATCAGATAAAAAAAAAGTTTTGCTCGGT
>JADBJO010032150.1:2500-7500 GCA_016801955.1 Conus betulinus | reverse complement strand
ACTGGTTCTGTTGTCTTTGCTGTTGCTGTCTACTTTTGACTCTACTTCTTGTAAGTCTACCATGAAGTATAGGAGTCTCCGAGACTAGTGAAAAAATCAGCTTTGATTGCTTTTTTACCCCGATCAAGGACAACGTTATGGTTTTGGCTGCCTTCAGGAGTTATCTGGTCCATCTCATCGGTCTGATTTACAGAGGACTGGTTCTCAATCCCATCAGGACTGGACCAAGGATCAGCCAATTGTTTAACAAATGTTTGACTGGAGTTTATTTCTGACTCATCAAAAGGAGGGGCATGAGGGGAATGGGGAGTAGCTGCATCAGCTACTGACGATTGAAGCTACATTAGACACATCGCAAGGTAAGTGCTGTGAAAACGCACTGAATTCATCATCATCATTCGATCTCTTAGAGTCATTATGAATATCAGTTACTTCAGGAGTGTTCAGATCGTCGTACAGACCACAAACACCAGGGTCAGTGTGGATACTAGGAACCCTTGGACGATAGCGGCACCACTGTGGACATAAGGGACACCTCCGTAAACTCTACAGGCACCAACGTTGACACCCGGAGTAGACTGAACGTCGTGTGCACCAGTGTGAACACCAGGAGAAGACTGAGCATCATGGGCATCAGCGTGGATGTCAGAAGCACCAGTGTGGACACCAGCGTGAACATCAGTGTGGACTCCAGGAACATCAGGGATACAACTTCGGGCATTAGCGTGGACATAAGCGGCACTAGCATGGGCACCAACGTGAACAGCAGGGACATCGGCGTAGACTCCAGTATGGGAACCAGCCTGGCCATCAGGGACACAAGTGTGAGCACCAGTATGAGCAACAGTAAGAACATCGGTGCAAACACCTGAGTGAACACCAGTATTGGGACAGTGTGGACATCAGGGACACCAGTGTGAACACCACTGTGTGCATCAGTATGGAAACCAGTGTGGACATCAGAAGCACCAGCGTGGACACCAGGGACACCAGTGTGAACACCAGTGTAAACACTAGTAAAGAAACTAGCGTAGACATCAGGTACACCAGCGTGGACACCAGGGACTCCAGCGTGGACACCAGGGACTCCAGCGTGGACATCAGGGACACCCGCGTTGTCACCAGAGACACCCAGCGTGGACATCAGGGACACCAGCGTGGACACCAGGGACACCAGCGTGAACATCACCCGCGTTTGTCACCAGAGACACCAGCGTGAACATCAGGGACACCAGCGTGGACACCAGCGTCAGGGACACCAGAGTGGACATCAGGGAGGGACACCAGCGTGGACATCAGGGACACCAGCGTGGACATCAGGGACACCAGCGTGGACACCAGCGTGGACATCAGGGACACCAGCGTTGACATCAGACACCATTATGGACACCAGAAGCAGCGTGGTCATCAAAGACACCAGCCTGGGCACCAGTGAGAACACCAGGAACACCAACATGAACACCAGTGTGGACACCAGGAGCAGAGTGGACCACAGGGACAGCAGCGTAGATACTCTGGGTAGAATGAATGGACATCAGGGGCAGCAGTGTTGACACCAGGGACAGCATGGGCATCGGAGACACTGCCGTTGACATCAGGGACAGTGTGGCCACCAGGGGCACTGGGCTGATTGTCTTCACAGTCACAAGGATCCTTAAAACAAGGATCCTTAAAAATGTTTCCGTTCATCCTCATTTGCTGTGGACAACAATGTAGTACCCCCACTTGTTGGTGACCATTTTCTTTTTTGCTTGGGAGGGCCTCTGACGCTGGGGAGAGGAGGAAGGTGGTTGTGAAGCAGCTTGTTTTCTTGAAGTTGAGGCAACGCCATTATCTGCATGGCGAACATCACGATTGTAATGTGCACTACGTGAGTCACTGTGTTTGAGTAATGGAAAGTGGTCATGTCAGTGGTCCAAGGTAAGACCGTTTCTGAATAAGCGGGGTTTGGAGAGGACTGAAAGGTAAGTGTGTCTGGGGGATTCCTCATGTCATGCTCTCTGCTCCTCTCTGCCTCATACTGTACCGAGGGGGAGCTTTTTTTGTTTAAAGTTCAAAGGAGTCCTTGTATAATGCTTAAGTGAACGATGTGTGTCTCCTCCTGTAAAACAAGCGGCCTTTACGAAAATAGGCAGATCTTCCAGCTCTTCTTTCCTCTTGGAGAACCTGGCTCTGTCGGGCTGTCAGGTCAGAGGCCACACGTATTCCCAACTCTTTGGCCATTTCCTGTCTGCAATCTTGATTGCTGAGAAAAAATAACTTGTCTTGCCAATGACACAGACGCGCTATAATTGGGCGAGGGTACTGGTTGTCATTTCTCCTTTGGCCGAGACGGTGGGCTCGTTCCACGTCTCGAGTTGTCCAATCTCTGCCTGGAAAAAAACGTGTGAGCAGTTGAATTACTTTTCGGATGCACCGATCGCCTCTTTCTTCCGGATCTTCAAAGACATTGAAAAATTTGACATTGTTGCGCCTTGAAAACGATTCCAGTTTGTCCACCTGCTCGTCCATCTTATGGCACGTATCCAGAAACATGTCCTTCCAGTCATAAAGAATTGCACATTGTTGTTCTAGAATATGGCATTTGTTTGCTAGAACGTTCATGTCAAACCTCAGTTGCTTACCATCCTCCTGTAGGGGCTCGTAGGTGTTCTCTACTTTACTTGTTGAATGCCTGTCCTGATGTTGGGGGTATCCTGCCATGGACATCATTCTCTTCTGTACACTTTCCGGAAAAAGAATCCCGCACATTTGTGGAATTAGCACCCACTCTGTTGTGAGGATAACTGCTGGGACCGTTGTAATCCTCGTATGTATCGTTAGAGGAGTCAGTGTCTTGTGCATATCGTTGGGTTGACCAAAATGGCCCGGGTTTGACTCCACATCTCCACATGACAGAAGAAGCCAACTGATGAAAATGGCAGTAGTCTCAAAGAAGAGCTCTTTCACGAGGATGTTTGTGTTGAAGATCAATATAATACGTAAGTTGAATTTTGAGTCCCTTTTGACGCTCCGTTTAAACATGAGGAAGCGAACTGACACAGCCCACTGTAGGAAGAGACGCTGGAGATATGAAACAGTTGTTTGGAGCCCAAAACGATTGACTAACATGGTTTGGTAGACACACTGGCGTCGACACCTATCCATCAACCGACGGTCACCCGACGATCGACCTTCACTATTCACCCAGATGACTGCCAATACCACTGAGCCGATAAAAATAGTGAGCAAGGGGGACAGAGGCCAAAACCAGTTTGATTTTAGGCAGTGTTTGGTGCAACTTTCTTGCCTTCTTGTTCCCACCAAGCATTGGGAGTTTTTCACGTGCAGTTGTCATTGCGCACGAACTGAATAATCATACGCCACAAAGCTGATCATACGAATAGTTTGGTTTTCTTCTTACAGCCTGGTATCAAACTGGTCTTGGTCAGTATGACTGCTTGCAAATAAATTCTTGTCACAGATCGTCACGGTCGAGGTCACAAGGATGTAGTTCTGATTTAATTCTTTTCTTCCGATACCAACCGTATGAATGCCTTCCTGCTTGCTGCGTCACTGGTACAATTCACAAACTTCTCCAACATGGAAACGACGCCGCACAAAGCGAAAACTTAACCTGAATGTGATCAGCGTATAATTTTTTTTTTTTTTTTTTTTTTTTTTTTTATCCCAGTATATTATCGTCTTCATGTAATTGTTTTTTCTATTTACTATTTTCTATTCCTCCATTGCGAACAGGTACAACAGCCGATTTGACTTGACTCCAATAGTGAGTAATCTTTACAGGTGAAAACAGTGCTTGCGAGAGCTCAGGTGGGATACGTCCTCTCTCCTCGGCGGTCGGCGGTCAAGAGAGAGAGAGAGAGAGAGACGTCTTCCAGACCAGTCGACAAGCCTGTACTAACTTGTATTTGAATATCACTAAAAACAATGACTCCCCCAAATGTCTGCACAACCAAGAGCAAGCGAGTTCAAAATTCACCTTCCCCCCCCCCCCCCCCCCTACACACACACACTCACACACCACCACCATATTCTTCACCTGTCACACAACCAGTGTCACTCACAAAAGAAGCAGGATTATTATCACGTCACTGATACACTTTTAGAATATTGCCTCGTTTTCATTCAGCGTCAATCGTGCGCCGAATTTGACAAAAAGAAGTGATTGCTCGTTCTTCTGTCTTTCTTTCTTTCTTTCTATCTTCATGTGTACGCAGGCTGATACTCCTGCGGACACTGCCTGTACAGACAGACAGTGGAGTTTTGTGTGTATGACCGTTTTTTTTTATCCTGCCAATAAGGCAGCCATACTGCATCTTCGGGGAAGGTGCATGCTATGTGTGACGTGTCATCCATGCCAACGGCCAAACTGGCCTTCTCTTCCGAAAGTTGGTGATGGGATTTTACATGTGTGCAAGATGTTATGCGTGCGTTCACACACGGAACTCGGTTTCTAGTCTCATTTGAAGCACTGTATGGGGAATGGAGTCAGAACCAATGTTAACTCCGAGGGGAAAATCCCCCTGTACCGAAATTCGAACCCGCAAGCCCAGATCACGAGTCCGGCGCTCTATCCGCTGAGCTATTCCGGCTCGTTCTTCATTTTCGTTGAGTGTGGTGTTGTTATTCTTGACTGAGGGATACCTAAAAGGTCGAAACGCGTTGTGTTTTGTCTTGTCATTCGTTTGTCCATGATGCTCGGCGGGAGTTAATTACGAACAGTTTTTTCAGATTGAACTTGAAAGACAGAACAAACAAGATCTGTTTCACAATCATCATCATCATCATCATCATAACAACAATAATAATGATAACACCACCACCACCACCACCACCACCACCACCACCACAACCAACAACAACAGCAACAACAACAACAACAACAACAACAACAACAACAACAACAACAACAACAACACAACAACTACTACTACTACTACTACTACTACTACTACTACTACTACTACTACTACTACTAAACGAAAACTATATTAAGG
>JADBJO010032149.1:7500-10000 GCA_016801955.1 Conus betulinus | reverse complement strand
CGAGGGCATAATGAGAAAAAAAATGATATGTTGAGAAGAAAAAGATAGACCGGTATCATATGAAAAAGGAAAATGGAAGACATCATGGTAACGGAAATATGGATGGGAATATTGTGCAATAGGAAATTATGACGAAAAAAGGAAAAATGGACGAGGACGTCAAGAAAACCAAAAGATGAATGATCACATCATAAGAAAGGAAAGATGGATGAGGACTTCATGAGAAAGGAAAGATGGATGAGCATATCATCAGAAAGGAAAGATGGATGAGTACATCGTCAGAAAGGAAAGATGGGTGAGTGCATCGTCAGAAAGGAAAGATGGGTGAGTGCATCGTCAGAAAGGAAAGATGGGTGAGTGCATCGTCAGAAAGGAAAGATGGGTGAGTGCATCGTCAGAAAGGAAAGATGGGTGAAGACATCATCAGAAAGGAAAGACGGATGAGCATATCATCAGAAAGGAAAGATGGATGAGGACTTCATGAGAAAGGAAAGATGGATGAAGACATCGTGAGAAAGGAAACATAGATGAGGACATTATCAGAAAGGAAAGAGGAAAGATGGATGAGGACATTATGAGAAAGGAAAAATGGATAAGAACACTATAAGAAAGGAAACATAGATGAGAACATCATCAGAAAGGAAAAAATGGATTAGAACAAATAAGAAAGAAGAAAATGGATGTGGACATCACGAGAAAAAAAGATGGATGAGGACATTATAAGAAGAAAATTGGATGATGACATAAGAAAGGATGATGACTGACCACATAATGAGAAAGGAAAGATGGACGAGGACATTATGAAAAAGATGGACGAGGACATAACGAGAATGAAAGATGGATGAGAATGTTATCAGAAAGGAAGAATGGATGAAGACTATCAGAAAGAAAAGATGAAGACATTGTCAGAAAGGAAAGAATGCCGGGGACACTATGAGAAAGGAAAGATAGATGAGGATACTATCGGGAAGAAAAGAAAAGGGACGGAAACATTATCAGAAAGGAAACATGGGATAAGAACAAATGAGAAAGAAAAAATGGATGAGGACATTATCAGAAAGAAAATATGGATGACGACATTACAAGGAAAGATGGTTGACCACATTATGAGAAAGGAAAGATGGATGAGGACACAACGAGAAGGGAAAGATGGATGAGGACACAACGAGAAGGGAAAGATGGATAAGAATGTTATCAGAAAGGAAGAATGGATGAAGACACTATCAGAAAGAAAAAAGATGGATGAGGACACTATCAGAAGGGAAAGATGGATGAGGACACTATCAGAAAGAAAAGATGGATGAGGACACTATCAGAAAGGAAAGATGGATGAGGACACTATGAGAAAGGAAAGATGGATGAGGACACTATATCAGAAAGGAAAGATGGATGAGGACACTATGAGAAAGGAATGACGGATGAGGACATTATCAGAAAGGAAAGATGGATGAGGACACTATGAGAAAGGAAAGATGGATGAGGACACTATCAGAAAGGAAAGATGGATGAGGACACTATCAGAAAGGAAAGATGGATGAGGACACTATCAGAAGGAAAGATGGATGAGGACACTATGAGAAAGGAAAGATGGATGAGGACACAACGAGAAAGGAAAGACGGATGAGGACATTATCAGAAAGGAAAGAAAGATGGATGAGGACACTATGAGAAAGGAAAGATGGATGAGGACACTATGAGAAAGGAAAGATGGATGAGGACACTATGAGAAAGGAAAGATGGATGAGGACACTATGAGAAAGGAAAGATGGATGAGGACACTGTGAGAAAGGAAAGATGGATGAGGACACAATGAGAAAGGACAGATGGATGAGGACACTGTGAGAAAGGACAGATGGATGAGGACACTGTGAGAAAGGAAAGATGGATGAGGACACTATCAGAAAGGAAAGATGGATGAGGACACTGTGAGAAAGGCCAGATGGATGAGGACACTGTGAGAAAGGCCAGATGGATGAGGACACTGTGAGAAAGATGGATGAGGACACAATGAGAAAGGAAAGATGGATGAGGACACTGTGAGAAAGGAAAAAAGAATGCATGCTGCATGAGAAAGGAAAGATGTACGAAGGCGGTTGGGGTTGCTGTTTATTTTTTTTTTTTGTTTTTTTGTTTTGTTTGTTCTTTTTTTGTTTTTTTTTTGTGTGGTGTTTTTTTTTTGTGTGTGTGTGTTTTTTTTTTTTTTTTTTTTTTTTTTTTTTTTGCTTTTTTTTTTTTGGGGGGGGAGGGGGTGGAGAAGACTTAGAAACACTTTTGTGAGAAAGAACAGACGGATGAAGATATTAAAAAAAAAGAAAGAAAGATGGGGGGGAGGAGATATCATGACACAGGGAAGATGGATGACGGCATCATGAGCTGGTATATAAAACACAGGGCGAGACAGAAAAGGACGGATCAGGACATCGTGAAGGAGGAACAATGGGCGAGTGCAAGTAAGGAAAGGAAAAGTGGAGGAAGACGCGCCTGAAATGTGGATGGGAAA
>JADBJO010032149.1:0-2500 GCA_016801955.1 Conus betulinus | reverse complement strand
GGAGGAGGAGGGGAGGGGGACCGTATTGTGTGTGTGTGGTGTGTGTGTGTGTGTGTGTACACGCGCGCGCATGCAGATAAAACAACTTTTATGCTCACGCACATACACGTGCGGGCGCTTCGTGAGTTTGTCGTCAAAGGGAGACAACTTTATGCACAGCTGGGGAGAACGCTAATGTATGACAGAAGACAATAATGAAAAAAAAAAAAAAAAAAAAATAGGGTAGCCACTATCTTCTGCCCACCCACCCACACCCCCGATATTTGAAGCCAAAAAATATGTGGGAAAAAAAAAAAATAAATAGTTCATGGTAAAAGAATTTAGATACTTTACCTTTCTCTCCCCTTCCCCTTCTTTTCCCTGTTTATGAAAATGTATCATCAGATGAGTCACTCTTCATCCCTCCCCCTCGGGCTTTTTACGAAAAATTTACACAATATGAGTCTCCCCCCCCCCCCCACCCCCCCCCCCCCCACCCCTCGGTTTTTATGACACTTCAGAAGATGAGTCTCTCTTCATCCCAAATCCCTCCCTCCTCCCCTCCAAAGCTTTTCATGAAATTTTGGGAAAACATGTCCCTCTCCCCCTCCCCCTCCCCTCCCCCTCCCCCCTTTCCCCTGATTTTTCGATTGTTAGAATATGAACATCCTCTCTTCCCCTTCTCCCACTTTATTCAAATTTGGAGGACTCTCGTAATGTCTTTGTCAGTTTCAGTCCAATCGTTTATAGGGAGAAAGATCCACACGTTCCTCACTATCAAAATATAGACCCGTTTTGTATAATCCATGCGTTATGGAGCTTGCGGCATTGGTTGCTAAAACTGAAGTAGCTACATTTCATTACAAAGTTTTCAACCCATGTTAAAATCTTGATGGGTTGTAAAGTCATGTGAGAATTATTTGGTGTAGACTGTAGAGCTACCTATTGTCTGACGTCATCTGTGACAGACAGACGTAAACCAAACCACTGCACTGAACTTTCTCATTCTGGAAAATCACAGTGATATTTTGTGAATGTTAGTGTAGATTGTATAGCTGCTTGTTGTCTTATATTATCTTTGATTGTCCAGATAAAGCTAGGCTGGTTTTGTGTTGATCAGTGTGTGGAAAGTGAAAAAGGAATTTCTTCGAGCCAGAAGAGCTGTTCAATCTTGTAAAAAAAAAAAAAAAAAAAGGGGGGGGGGGGGGGCATTGATAATCCATGGTATGGTATCTCTCAAAACCGTGGACATAAAGGATGCCTTGTTGAATAGCAATTGCGTACTCAGAGGAAGCATGTTCAGTGCTTTTAGTTTTTCATCTGTTGTTTGAAATACGACTGGATGGAATAACTTTCCCGCATGTCTAAGGAGAGATTTCAGCTTACTTTGTGAACATCACTAATCCTGTCTCATGCTGTTGAAGCCTAATTGATACGTGACGTTGTGTGTGCATTGACGAAAAGTTTAAACGCGGAACTGTTGACGTAGCACTTTAATTGAGATGGCAGAAAAGGTTTTTTTGAGATGATCTTGCATAAATTATCGAGATGAGATTGTCATTTTCAATTCTTTTTTTTCTACGGTTATCCCTAGAACACGATGCTCATCCACCTGTTCGTGTTATTGTCACTGTTCTGATCTGTAGTCATCAGAAGAGAAAGCTCCTGATGAGATTCCCTGCAAGTAAAGCCGTTGAGAATAAAAGCAGAATGATTCAGTGCCAAAAGAAAGGAGGATGCAAGGATAGGGGGTGACATGGTTAGGGTTGGGACTGGGGTTGAGGAAATGCATGGACGGGGGGAGGGGGGGGGGGGATTAACGGATTAATGGGGGAAAAAAACAATGGAGAGATTGGAGAAGATAGAAAAAGGGGGTAGGGCGAGGGATCTGTGTAGCAGCACTCTTAAAGACATCGTGTTGGAGGAGGTACACACTCTACCGTCTGTTGGTTATGTATAAAAAAAATAAACAAGTAAATTGATAAATAAATAAGTAAATGACCAAGTAAATGCATGACTAGATAAGATGGTCATACGACGATTCTGAGACACTGATTCAGACCAGAAGAAATACACAGACACAGACATACAGGCAGCTACGTGCACGACGTCTCTGAATAAGAAGAACAGCAGCAGGCACACAGAATCCTTCCCCAGAACCATGGGTTTCCGATCCATCATGATAAAAAGCTTAACGAGGAAACAGGAAGGGGAAGGACAGGACACAGCAGCGAATGTCAGACCATGAAATGAAAAAGAAAGGGAGAGCAGTCACTCCTGGCAAAATTATCCACAATTCCATTACCTCTCCCAGAGGGAAAAAAAAAGAAAAAGAAAAGTGTGTTGTGAGCAATGACTTTGAGCGATTCGCTTTTTTTTTTTTTTTTTTTTTTCCAGACTTTTCTTTTCTTTTTTTTCTCTCAGACTCCCTATATTTGTGTGTTGACCTCTTAAAAACTCACACTAAAGTAATGTTTCTAATCTAAATTCATTTCTTGAAAAAAAAAAATTAAAGTTTGAT
>JADBJO010032148.1:5000-15991 GCA_016801955.1 Conus betulinus | reverse complement strand
TAAGACATTTGCCATCCGAATAAGAAGTGAACTTCATTTTCGGTTTCTTTTTCACGTGACGGACATTTACTATCGGCGTGTTTTTCATCAAGAAACATTACTTGTATTTATTAAGCCCACTAACCTTTTTGTCGAAATCTTATAAAGTTATTTCTGTGCTATTATTGTAATCAAAGACAAGTATCTTTCTGGCTGGAAAATGTAATTAAAAGAATAAAAAACCATTTATATGTGTCATTATTTTCGTATACTGAGTGCCAGTTTTGCATATCACACAAAATAAGTCCGTCTTTCAATTCAGCAAGAAAACTACATTCTTTTCCAACTCCTTTAAACATCCACACTATACCAAATCCATTTTCACATAAAACGTTCTGCCCATTCGTTACGCAATTGTTACGCCCAGATTCATGCTGAGCAAGAAGCATTACGTATTTTTATGTCTGCAAAGTCGTCACATGGGTAATTTAAGGACATTTAGCCAGTATCTCATACATTTCATAGTTGTTTTTACACTAAGAGAAGATCTATGAATTTCCCCATAGACCAGTTTATCTGAAGCGTGGAGGGGAACGTTCAGAAATCTTGTTAAGCCAAATGTATGTACAGTTTTTTATGACATGACTAACTTTCTCAAGACCCCGAACTTCGGCTGCGTAAGTCAAAATCGGTTCAATCAGTGTATCAAATAGTTTAAGATATAAACTGTCCATCTCTGTTGCATTTAACCTTCTTTGTGACTTAAGTATCTCAATCATCCAATCATCCCCCCCCCCCCCCCCCCCCCCCCCCCCCCCCCCCCCCCCCCCCCCCTCCTTCCCTTTCTTGCAAGCCTCAGACAAAGCAGTAGTAATACTCAATTTTGTTGTAAAATACATTCCAAGATACTTATATGAATTTGTCATTTTAACTTCATCATTTCCATAAACCATCTTTTTTTTTCCGGGCAGATAAATACCTTTTCTAAATACCATGATGTTTATTGTTTTTTTTTTTTCAAGATTGGCTGTGACGCAAGAACGGTCTGCTTCAATTTTCAAGTTACTGAGTTGATTCTAAAGACCAGTGACTGAGTCGGACAACTGAACAATATCATCAGCAAAAAGTGTGATAAGAACTATTTCTATAGCACCTGGAATTCATTTAAAAAAAAAAAAAAAAAAAAAAGACAAATCCAGCCAGAGAAATGATATCTGATATAGTCAATGGTAACCAACATATGTTACGGCATACTTTGTCGCTCCTGCACACTTTGTCGCCGGCGACAAACTGTGCTGCATGCTTTGTCGCCGACAAAATGTGCAGGGGCGACAAAGTATGCCGTAACAAGGCTATCGGAAAATTACCAGCTCCGTACTGAAAACTAAAGGTCCTTGTCCCATATAACATAATGCTTCAGGTTTGAGAGTGACAACAAAAAAATATAAAAAATATAAAAAAAAATAAAAAAGATCCGTCGTTGCCACCGTCTAAGACTGAACAATCAGTGTAGCCCAAAGAACAAAAACTAAATTCAAGTCGTCTCAGTGTTAAAAAACAAACACCACACACAATCCACCAGACCACAAACACAAAGCGCGTGCACGCGCGCGCGCGCGCGCGCACACACACACACACACACACACACACACACACACACAGCTCCTCAGGATGCTCTGTTTGTCAAGGCAAATAAAACAGAAAAGACGCAGGACAGAATTATACAGGAAAAGGGGTAAAAACAAAAAACAAAAAAATTAGAAGAAAATGATAACGCAAACAAAAAATGACGTGAAAACTTCTTTGCGTCATAAGCCGAAGTCCAAAGAGCAGTGCAAGAAAAATGACGACAATAACCTTAAGGCCGAGTCCAGAGGCAAATAAAACGTCAATGACTTCAAGGCCGAGTCCAGAGACAAAACAAATCCAACTTTAAAGGGCCTTCCCAACATTTTATATGTGAATGACCCTGTCGTAAAGAAATTCAACGCAAACAGACAAGGGAAGTCCTACGGATGTAAAGTGCATCAGAGAAATGCAAGAATAATAAAGGACATCAAACCAGCAGTGGCCAAAAAGCAAGTTCATCTGTCAAGACACTTCCTGATACATGTTGGATCGTAGGACCTAGAAACAGAGTCAGCAGCAACATGTTCCGGAAGAATGGCAAGGTGCGTGAGGTGTATCAAAGAAGAAAACCCTGATCTGGCCATCATAATCAGTAAGGGTGGCTCCTACATCAGACCCAGAACTCAATATCAAAGGGGACTTGTACAACGCACTTTTGGTGTCGGAGCTGAATGATGACAAAAACATCACCTTCATCACCCACTCCAACCTACAAGCCGCCCGCATCAACCTCCGTGATGGGCTACATCCCACTGCTAGAGGAGCCAGCATCCTAGCGGGGAATATCGGCCGGCATCTGAGGAACCTCTTCTGGGAACGGCCCCGAAGACAGCGCGACGTCCCGGTACCTGCGTCCCACTCCCTTCCCTGAGGATTCCTTCTACGGCTCTGCCTGGTCCAATAGGTTCAATGTCTTGTACAACTGGTGACATTTTGTTGTTGTTGTTGTTGTTTTTTTCTTCGGAACAAATGTAGCATACCAGCCTACGTCTGTGTGTAGCTAAGCTCCAATTGTGTTAAAGCAACATATTTGTATTTGTTTAGTTCTCTTTTTTTTTTCAAATATGAAATTTAACAACAGTATAAAGATACTGCAATGGAACTGCCGCTCTCTCTATTCTAATATTGACTGCTTACGTCAATTTTTAGTGTCATTATTACTGCCACGTACTCTTATTCCAGTCTCGTATATCAGTAAGAACAAAGTACCAAGATTGGAACAACACTACTATCCACCAGCAGTAGATACAGATAAAAAATGGTGATAGAGTAAGTTGTGCTATCTGTATTCACACTGGACTACAGTATTGTGACCAAAAAAAAATCACCTGTGCCTAGTGGATTACATGGGATTTTTTCATGTGCTGTAATTGTCAAGTTTTCGGACTCCTTAAAAGTAAACTGTGCTGCTGCATATTTACCTAAGGGTCCAGATGAAGCTAATACTGAATGGATGAAAAATATCAAGAATGATAATGGTAATGGTCAGTAGGAGGGATTTTTAAAGCTCATTCTCCTTTCTGGGAAAAAGCTTGCACACAGGTCAATAGTAATAGGTTTGTGGAAAATGTTGTAGACTCAACTTTATGCTTACTCAGTGATGGTTCTTATACCAGAGTTCCTGATATATATACACACAGACCTACTGCTATCGATTTAACTTTGGTTTCACCTAAAATGGCTTTGTCGTGTGCATGGGAAACTTATACTGAAACTCTTGAGGGTGATCACGTACCAATCATCATTACAATTAATCAGTCCCCTAATTTGAAAGACTTGATGATACAATACCAAGATTTGCTTATGAAAATGCCAAATGGTCTCAGGTTTACAATACACTTAAAGATCTAGATGTAAGCTTGTCCCCAGATGACGATATTGATTCAATGTATATAACGTTTTGTACTTCTGTTCTAAAAGTGTCTGGTTTATGTGTTCCTAAATTGAAGTATCAGGGATCTAAAGGGGGTAAACATCTCGGTAATATATGGTGGACTGAAGATTGCGATAAGGCAGTTAATGAGAATAAAAAAACAGTTATTCAAGGAAAACGTGCACACTAAGAAAAGTCAAGATAAGAAAATGGTAGATGAAAAATTTAAGGAAATGAAACAATCAAATATACGTAGTAATAGAATTATGGAACAAGCCAAAAAGGATTATTGGGATATTTTTTTGCAAAAGAAACACATTCGATCATAAAGATAGTAGAATGGTATGGAAAGAAATAAAAACGATAACAAATGGAATCAAACTCCCAGAATATCCCATTATTCTAGATAATAACAAGTTGCCATCATCCACAGACAAAGCAGAAGCGTTTGCTGACCAGTTTGCTAAAGTAAGCAGGTTAGATGGGTTGTCTGAAAACCAAAGAAAATTTAGAGAGGATAAAGAATGTGCCCATGCCTTTAATGATGAATTGGATAATGTTACACAGCGACATCAACGCCCCAATAGGTAAAAGATGCCATAGACTCCCTCTCAAACAAAAAAACAGCTGTTGGGCTTGACGCTATTTCTAATGAAATTATTAAACATTTTCCAGACAAATGGATAAGCGTATTACTTAGTATATTTTTAAAATGCTGGAGCTCCGGTCATTTGCCACAAATATGGAAAGAATCAGTAGTAATAGCACCGATTCACAAGGAAGGTAAACTGAAAGAAAGTACAGGTAGTTACAGACCTATTTCATTAACTTCTCATGTCTGTAAACTTTATGGAACAATTGTTTTAAATAGACTAAACTATTTTTTTGTGAAAAGAACAAAGTTATCAACAAACCAAACAGGTCGCCGAAAGGGCAGAAGTGCTATTGAACACTTGGTAAAACTTATCACTCAAATTACACACCAGTTTTCCTGAAGAAAATGTTTTACTAGCGACCTTTTTGGATATATCACTAAAGCTTACGATCAAGTATGGCACTCTCGTTTGCTTTATAAACTTAAAGAGACTGGATTATCAGGAGACATTTATATTTTGTTAAAGACTTCTTAGAAAATAGATATATCACAACGAAGGTAAGGAACTCCTATTTTACGAGAAGGAAATTACACATGGGCATTCCTCAGGGGTCTGTTATTGCCCCTTTACTTTTTAGTATTCTGATGTACGATTTACCCACAAAAAATACTAAAAATATAGAACTACTCCAATATGCAGATGACATATGCATATGGATGAAACTGACATTAAAACAATGTACATCTGTCACATCGCAAAACTATATTTAAAAGTTATATCAAAAAGAATTGATTACCTATCTACTTACGTGACTGAAAATGGTTTGCAAATATCAACTAAAAAAAAAAAAAAAAAATGTCATTTAATACTGGATCTGATCCAGTTAATTTGCCTTTATTTCGAGTCAACGGCATACCCATCAAATATACAAAAACAGTGAAATTCCTTGGAGTAAATTTAACATCAAAGTTGTCTTGGAATTTTCATACAGAGCATATTCTAACAAAAGCTCGAAAAACTTTAAGTCTATTAAAGATTATTAGCGAGCATGCTTGGGCTCAGGACACAGTTACTCTTTTGCACTTTTCTACTGCGCTGGTTAGATCAGAATTAACGTATGCACAAGAGGTGTTCTTCAGTGCACTCAAATACCTACTGAAAAATACTTCAAAGTGTTGATTCCAAAGCATATAAGATAGCCATGGGGCTACCAGTCCATGCCTCTTGCACAAAGCATACAGCGCTGCTGGGATATTACCACTGGAAGAATAGAGGAATATTGCATGCACCAAATTTGTTACAAGAAGTTCTACTATATACAACAACATAGGCCCTGAAATAAATATTAGATCTTCCCAAAGGGCTAAAAAAAAAAAAAATATATATATATATATATATATATATAATCTCAAACGACTCACTCTGAAAATATGTACTTCCTCAATGCTAGAATCCTCAGATATCTAACTGACATCTATTGCAAAAAGATCTGTTGTGTCTCCTATCCTTCCCTGGAAACTAATAAGACCACATTTTAGGCTGAAAATACTCATTTGCTATTATCTAATATCAAAATGCATTTGCATGATCACTATTCCAACCATTTTAAGATATTCACTGACGGATCATTGATCAATGAACACGCAGGTGCAGCATACATTATCCCAGGCCTTAACAAAGAAAAGTCTTTTATCTCGGGAAAAAAATCTATATTCACTGCTGAATTAACTGCTATAATTATAGCTTTAAAGGTTGTTGTTGATTACCCTCAAAATTTATTCAAAGTTGTTTTATGTGTAGATTCCAAGTCAGTTCTTACAGCAATGAAGAAATTTAAACTAAAAGTTCCATGTGAGATGGTCACTGAAATAAATAATTTAGTAGATTTCCTCTCAGTCAGAGACACTGAAATAACATTTCTTTGGGTGCCCTCCCACTGTGGGTTATATCGTAATGAAAAAGTTGACTTTCTAGCAAAGAGAGGAGCAAAACGATCATCGATTCGGATTTTTTGAACTTCTGTATGTCAGTGCAAGAGTGCTATACTTTGGTGGAAAAGTACCATTTTCCAATTTTAATTTGATAGAAAGAGAAACTGGGTGTTTTGGTTTACACGATGAAATTAAAAGTATTCATGAAAAGTTGAGTAAGTACGATCAAAACATATATCGTAGACGACAGATAAGTTCCCTGATCTGTAGATGGAAATTGGACTGTTTAAAAACAAAGTATGTCAGAAATATACATTGTATATGTGTGGTCATAGCATATCAACTGATCACATTCTTTTGTGTAACTTAATGAAAAAAAATCATTCCAAATACGCCTGTACAGCCTATTCAAAATGTTTCCCTGTCAGCAAGTGAAACATATCTTTTCTTTTTGCACTTTGCTAATAGTCAAATTGGCAAGTACTTATGATATAATAATTATAACAGTCAGTGGTGAGATAAGACAGAAGAGTTATATGTTTGGTGTTTTTTTATCTTCGATTAAGTGAATTTTCTATTTTTGTGTTATAGCTGTAGATAAATTAATTCTTTTGACTCGTTGTGTTAACCTTTTATCCCGGCCGCTTTTTTCTTTTTTTTTCCGTCTAATATCACGTAATGTGGCAAGACGTAAAACAAAACAATAACAACAACAACAACAGCAACAACAACAACAACAACAACACACACACACACACACACACACACACACACACACACACACACACACACACACACACACACACACACACACACACGCGCGCGCGCGCGCGCGCGCGCGCGCGCTCACAAACACACGCACGAGTCACGTAATCTTTCGTACGTGCACTTTACTGCAAACGTCTGCAATGTTGAATAATATCCTAATCATATTGTACTTATGTCAGTCTTGTCATTGGAAAATCGTAGTTCATAGTCCAGGGTTAGGAAATGTACGGGAGTAAACAGATATCTGCGATGGGACTTTGAACCATCAGAAAGGCCTTGTGGCCAGAAATCTCCGACATTGTCGAAGGCACTTTCACAGCTATCTGTTTTGTTCACAGCTTCATGTCCTCTCTTCACCATGTCCCAACGGTGGTTTTCTTTCAAACACAGTCTATACTGAAATTTGAAGAAGGGACTGCGTTTCAGTGCAGCGATCCATGTACCGCCCAATAAGGATAGGGAGAAGATGATGCTATGAAGTTCTATTCTAAGACACTGTATGACAGGAGTGAAACTCTGCCTCTCTTCGTAATCTACCTCAGCGTCAACCAGCCCTGACAGATGCAGATCCCCACGTTGTTTATCATGAAATAAGAGCAATGCTGTCAGAGGAGCATCGGTTAAGTTGATTAAAGTTTACTGTTTGGTTCCAGCCTTTCCGTTTGAGCTTATGGCAAACTTGACCCAGGTCAGGAGGGTCGGAGCCAAAGAATTCGGCAAACAAACGCCTTTGAAGGGAATCAAAACCACAACATCCCAGCCTTTAATATGCAATGCTCACCAGTGTGTCACTTCGGCTGGTCTTCTTCATGCATTCCCTTTCCTTCTTCTTGTCACTCTTATTTTGAAGTACTCGAGTAGCATGCAATGAACAAGCAACGCAAATAAACTCATCGCTGTTATTTAATGTTTTTTCCCCCCTCTGGTTCCTTTCATTTTGTCGTTCTTTTAATCCATTTTCAAAATATTTATTTAAAAAGCTCAACTTTGCACACAGTAGCGTTATGTCTGTGTTTTCTACATCATTCCATCAGACAGACCACTCATAACTAGAGGTTTAGAAGCTGTCAGATCCTCTTACAGCAGATCAGCCTGCAGAACTCCTCCCTGAACTTCCTGCCAGTCAGACAGTACAGGTAGAAATTCACTGCACTGTTACAATTAGCCAGCAGCCTGCTGACATTGTAGAGCATAAGAACTTTGGCGTATTCATAACCACTGACCTGGTTGTACTCTCTGGAGAAGTAAGAAAGGATGTACTCGATGGAAACTGGCAAAGTTAGAACAATGAAGGTCACAGATACCACAACCACAGTCAAGGTCACGGAACTGGCTGCTTTTTTCCGTGCCACCGTTTGTTCCACGTTCCCATGGCTTAGCTTGTGGTGAGTCTCTTTCACACAGACGCTAACAACTTCCAAACCAATACACTGTTACCGAGGACAAGGAAAACAAACGGGAAGAGAGAATAAATCGCCACTTCCACATAAACAAACACATCAAAAACAAACTGCATATATGCTTCTGATTCCATCAAGCATTTCTGTGTTTTTTGCCCTTGTCAGTAGACATCAGATTAACGCCATAGAGATAATGAGCATAAAGCACTCCAAGGAACAGGGCAATTCCCAGGAGTAGACCAAGGACTGTAGGACGAGTGCACATCACGCTGACACGATGTGGCCACACACCACAGACATGGCTCTGTGCAGGGTCAGACACACCAGATACCAACAACTGATCGTCCCCGATCCTGTAGACAGCCAGACTAGGATTTTACAAAGAGGATTGTTTAAGTCTTGCAACAAGGAATGAAATGTGGCGTCCATCCACTGTTGTAAACACATATGAAAAGAGAAAGATGAGATCCATGACAGCCATGCCAGTAAAATAGTAACTGACCAGGGATTCAGCTGACGTCGTTTTCTGCATGATGACGATGGTCATGATGTTTCCAAACATTCCCAGAAGAATTGTAACAGGGTAAGAAATAATGACGAGGTAATTGGCAATGTAGTAAAGAGGAATGGACTCCAATGGGATATCATCAGTGTACACAGACTTCTCAGATGATGTCGAATCATTTAGAAACTGGGGCAATGCTGAAGATGCTGCCATTATAAGCCATAGGAGATGCAATAGCTCAACAAAATACTTCTATTCAATAATCCCATGTGCGATTTACTTGAAGAGATGGCCGTTTTGAAGACATTTCTTTTAATATTTGGCTGATTTGAAATATCCTGTAGTCTATTGAGCAAAGTACCTGATGCAGGTACGACTGTACTCTCACCTCTTGGGAAGAAGAGCGGTGAAAAATTCAGTGTGTTAGTGTCAATCAAAATCTTTTCAAAAGTAAGGCAGACGTTTTCTGTCAAATTTACTGTCTTGAAGGCATTAACACTTCTTGTAGTTCGTATGCTAAAAAGAATATTCAGTTTGTTCTGTTGTGGATTACTCGAATATTTATTATATACGCAAGTCCTTAAAAGATCTGTTCACAAAGCGCTATTTAATTAAACGAATATATCCAATTTCAATTACGCGCGCGCGCCCGTCCGTTGTGTGTGTGTGTGTGTGTGTGTGTGTGTGTGTGTGTGTGTGTTTAGCACGCATCTATATTTAGAGAGAGAGAGAGAGATCGATCGATCGATCGATCGATCGATCGATATGTAGATAGATAGATGTGTGTGTGTGTGTGTGTGTGTGTGTGTGTGTGTGTGTGTGTGCGTGTGTTCTTGCGTGCGCGTGTACAATCGCATATCTTTTTATGTGTGCGCGTGTATATGTGCATGTCTGCTAAATCTGTGTTTATCAGTGTGTGAATGAATGTGTGCGTACGTGCATGCGCGAACGTGCATGTAAGCGTGCGTGAGTGCACGAACGTGCATGTGTGTGTGCGTGGGAGCGTGCGCACGCGCGCGCGCGTGCGTGCGTTTGTGTGTGTGTGTGTGTGTGTGTGTGTGTGTTTTGTGTGTGTGTGTGTGTGTGAATATGTTGTCTGTCAGCATCTATCTTTCTGTCTGTCTGTCTGTCTGTATGTCTGTGGATTGAAATTCATGTGTGTGTTTTTTTTGTGTGTATTTTGTGTGTCTGTGTGGTTGTACTCTTTGTGTGTGTGTATATATGTGTGTGTGTGTGTGTGTGTGTGTGTGTGTGTGTGTGTGTGTGTGTGTGTGTGTGTGTGTGTGTGTCTGTGTGTGTGTGTCTGTGTGTGTTTGTGTGTGTGTGTGTGTGTGTGTGTGTGTGTGTGTGTGTCTCTATCTCTCTCTCTCTCTCTCTCTCTCTCTCTCTCTATATATATATATATATATATATATATATATATATATATATCTTTCTCTCTCTCTCTCTCTCTCTCTCTCTCTCTCTCTCTCTCTCTCTCTCTCTCTCTCTCTCTCTCTCGTGCGTCTGAGTTTTCAGTTAGATGTAATGGCTGTGATCTCTCTCTCTCTCTCTCTCTCTCTCTCTCTCTCTCTCTCTCTCTCTCTCACATTGTACATAAGTATGATACCGTAGTTTACACAGTGTTTGAATAACTTTTACTATGGTAGGCAAGGGGTTAATCAAGTGGGATTAATAAGTGGGATATGAAATAAAGCAATTTAAACAAGGCCTTGGAAACCAAAGACTGAAAGCGAACACCTTCAATAATTAGTAAATAAAAATGTGCGTGTTAGACGATATGACTGGGCAAAGTTTTGAAAACACACGAAATAACAAAAGTGCTTTGTCATGTGAGTCAAATAGATAACACAAGTTGGCATTGTCTTGATAATGTTGGGGATGAATAATGAACCAGGAGATGATGAGTCGACAGTGTCTTGTGAGGAGAAGCACCTGTCACACGGGCTTTCTCTCGAGAAGACAACACTTTACTCGTTCACACGCTCTTGTGAGGAGAAGCACCTGTCACATGGGCTTTCTCTCGAAAAGACAACACTTTACTCGTTCACACGCTCTTGTGAGGAGAAGCACCTGCCACATGGGCTTTCTCTCGAAAAGACAACACTTTACTCGTTCACACGCTCTTGTGAGGAGAAGCACCTGTCACACGGGCTTTCTCTCGAAAAGACAACACTTTATTCGTTCACACGCTCTTGTGAGGAGAAGCACCTGTCACATGGGCTTTCTCTCGAAAAGACAACACTTTACTCGTTCACACGCTTTTGTGATGAGAAGCACCTGTCACATGGGCTTTCTCTCGAGAAGACG
>JADBJO010032148.1:0-2500 GCA_016801955.1 Conus betulinus | reverse complement strand
CCCGCCTACATCACCCCACTGATGAACAACACCAGCGTACATACGTCTACAGTATACGCTGGGTCCCTGACAGATTCAAAGTTATCTCAGTTGACATGTGTTTAATCATTTGTATTTGGTACTGGAAAGGCCGAGTATGAGTTTGCCCCAATCTCTAGGAGTCCTCACAGTGTTGGCCATGAGATTGTTCCAATGTTTGGTTGGTTGTTGCCTTGAGATTGTTCCAATGTTTGGGTGGTTGGTTATGTTTCTTGCGCTCCCCTTAAGTCTGGATGTGTGGCCACTTCCTCTCTTCATGTTCAGATCTGAAAGATGGTCTATGGTATAGTGATTTTGCTCTTGTTTGCTTAAGTGATTCTTCAGATTTCTTATCAAATCAGATCGGCCTAGCTGTAATCCAGATCTTATCGTTGTCTTGTCAGCCAGTGTTTCTGCTCTCTCGTTTCCTTAACTCCAGCATGTCTAGGGCAGTGCATCCATATGAATCCCTCCAATGGAAGGCTGCATATTAGTTCATTCCAAGCAGGGCTTCCCATTCCACTCTTCACTTTCGACAGAACCGTCTTCTACCTGCATCTGAATTTCTGCGTTGGTTTTTTGCCTTTTAGCCATTCTCGACAATGACCTCCAAGTTCTGGAGCGATGGCAATGGTAGAGGTGTTTCAAGTAGTGTGGATACTTTTCCCCCATTCCTTCATTTCTTTGAGTTTTGCTAAATGGCGCACAAGCTGTATACTGTCTTCTGCCTGTCCCATCCGTGATTTTCCACGTCCTAGCCGAGTGCCTTTTGTTTCCGTGACCGCCGCATGGAGTGGGTTTTGGAGGTTTTCAAGTGCACTGAAATATGCCTTCACCTGTTCAGCTTGTGTCTGGCCTGCATTGAAGGAAGGTCGAGCAGGTATCGCATAGTTTGAACTGGTGGGTCCTTTGTGGTTCCCAGGATCAATCTCATTGCTTCATTTTGAATTCTTTCTAATTTGAGAAGGTTGCTGTTGGACAGTGTTGTAAGCCCTAATCCATAATCTATCACACTGAGTACAAGTGTCTGATACAGTCGGTAGAGATGGCGCTGTTCAGTGCCTTTGGCTGCCATTGCTTTCATGGCAGATAGGCCTTTTTTTGCATTTAAGAACAACATTCTCAACATGCTTTCTACAGTTAGCATTCTGTCGAAGCCTACACCCAAACAGCGTAGGTTGTCAGTTGATTCAATTGGAATTCCATTGAAGGAAACTGGTGAGGGTACCTGTCCTGATGTCGTGTTGTTGAGAGTGCAGGCTAGTGTCTGGGTTTTTGTAGGTTTGATGGACGATCCAGTATCTTTACACCACTGATGTACAACTATTGTTGAATTGCTTTCGTTCTATCTTGAGCATTATTTGATGTTCTGTAGATTAGATCGTCATCTGCTAGTGTCAACACTCGAGCAGTTCCGTTTCTGTTGAGGTCTGCCAGGCCTTTAGTGTAATCATTGTATAAAAACGTTGCAGAGAGCCTTGAGGTAATCCCATACAAAGTTTATGAGGCTCAGATGTACAATCTTCAAATCGTAGAATGACGCCTGAAGTGCTGCTGCTAACCATCGTATAAGAGTCTTGCTGACTCCATAGTGAAGGAGTAGTTCCATGAGAAACGAGAACTGGAGTTTGTTGTATGCATCTTCTAGGTCTATTGCAACAGCTAGTGTTTCTTCCTTTCTGTGGAATCCTTCATATACTTCATAGGCAAAAGCGGCCGCATTTTCCCATGTACTTTTACCTGTTCTGTAGCCTCCTTGATTTGATGGGAGGATTTGTCGACTTTCAAGACCTCTCGCGAGTTTTCTGGCTATGATTCGTTCCATGAGCTTTCCGGCTATATTTTGCATAGTGAGTATGCGGTAGCCATTTAGTTGATGATTATCTTTTCCTGGTTTTAGTAAAGCTTTCAGGTTGCTGTGTGTCCCAGTCTTCTTGGACATAGCCTTTATCAAAACTCTCTCCTGGTAGAGACTGAAAAGTAGGGCTCTCTCCTCTTCTGAGAGCTGTTTTGATATCTGCATACGGTGCTTTGTCTGGTCCTGGAGCACCACCCTTAGTGCATCTAGCTATTGCGTCATCCAGTTCAGATGCTGTGATTTCATCATCAATGCCAGTCTGAGCTAGGTGTTCTTTTAACTTGGTCAAATATTTCTTCTTTTCCTCCAAATTTATTTGATCACTTTGTTCTATGAAACGTTTAAGTAGAGCCGACCGATCCCATCTGCGTCTAAGATATCTGGGGTTGCATTTGTTTTTTTGTTGTTTTTTTTTTTCCTTCCATTCAATTGTAAAAGTGCCAGAACTGAGCGAGTGTTGCGTCATGATAAAGTGACAGAAAAAAAAATTGCTGCCACTTGGTTTCTTTTGCTTCTTCAGCTACTCTTTGCCATCGTTCAATTATCTGATTCATGTCTGTTTTCAGGGCAAGGTTTTCTTCAGTGTTTAAAAACAAATAAATAAACACCACCACAAACGGTCCA
>JADBJO010032147.1:12500-15994 GCA_016801955.1 Conus betulinus | reverse complement strand
CCAGTATAGGCACTTTTACGAAGTGACAGATAACAATCATTGATATGTGATTTTGCTTCGCAAGCTAGAATATTAATGTGTGGTGTGTGTGTGTTTGTGTGTTTGTTGTGTGTGTGTGTGTGTGGTGTGTGGTGTGTGTGTGTGTGTGTGTTTGTGTGTGTGTGTGTGTTTATATCAACCTCGCTAAGTGGCTGTCTTTTTTTCTTTGGTCTACCTTTTGTGATTTGTTTTCTTCGCTCAAGAAGTACAACCTTTCATTCATCTCATTTGTTTTATTTCCCTCGTTCCTTTCTTACATTGCTCCTCTGCCTTTCTTCTTTCGTATTCTTGTCTTCTTCTTCTTCTTCTTCTCTTCCCACTCTTTTTTCATCCTCCCAGTTGTGTTCTTGCTTACTTTTTTGTCTTGTTCTCCTCTTTTTTTTCACTGCTTTTCCTCATCCTCCGATCTTGTTCTTGTTGTCTTCCTCTTGTTTTACGGCTTCCTCCTCCTCCTTCTCCTTCTTCCTCCTCCTCTTCTTTCTCCCCTCCTCCCCCTCCCCTCTTCCTCCTCCTCCTCCTCCTCCTCTCCTCTCCTCGCTTCTCCTCCTCCTCCCCCTTTTTCCTCCTCCTCCTCCTCCTCCTCCTCCTCCTCCTCTTCTTCCTCTCCTCCTCCTTCTTCTTCTTCTTCTTCTTCTTCTCTCTCTCTTTTTTTTTTCCTCCTGCCGCTCGTCTAGGATCTTCACAGGACTGAACTCGTTTGAAGTGCGGGTTAGCGAGACTGTTGTGGTGGTCAGGCAATTCGGACTGATGCCTAGTCTAACGTGCACGTGAATCCCGTTCGGTTTTCCCCCCCCCACCCCCCCACCCCCCCCCCCCCCCCCCCCCCCCCCCCCCCCCCCCCCCCCCCCCCCACCCCCCCCCCCCACACCGAAAGAGAGAAAAAAGAACCCCCCCCCCAACACACATTCTTACTTCTTCCCTTTGTTGACAATCTGTCTGCTGCCCTATCTGTCCCTGCCTTTTCTTCCTCCGCTCAGTGTTCCTGTCTGCCTTTGTTAGTCTGCCTTTGTGATTTTTGTCTTTGTGCAAAGTCGTCATCTTTTCTTCTTCTCATTCATTTTCTTTCACTTCCCTCCTCCTTCCGTCCTTCCATCCCCTTCCTCCCCTCCCTTGGTCCTCCTCTTTTGTTTCTTCTTGTGGTTTTTTTCTTTCCTTCCTCCTCTCCTCATCTTCTTCTTTCCCTCCGTTTTTTTTTTTTTTTTTGTTCTCTTTCACCCTCATCATCAGACTCTCCGTCTTTGTTGTTGGGTTTTTGTTTGTCTTGTTCTCCTTCTTTCTTTTCTCCGTCGTCTCTCCCCGATTTGGTTCTTGTTCTTGTTGTCCTTCTCCCTCCGCTTTTCCAATTTTTTTCTTCCTCCTGATTCTCCTCTTCTCTCCTCCTCCTCCTCCTAATCGTTTCTTTTTCCCTTTCTTATTCTTCCTTCTTCTTTCTTCCTTTCTCCTTTCTTCTTCTTCTTTTTCTTCTTTTTTCTTCTTCTTCTCTTCTCCTCCTCCTTCTCCTATCTCCTTCCTCTTCTTCTTCCTGGCTCCTCCTTTCTTCTTCTTATTCCTCCTTCCCTTCTCCTCCTCCTCCTCCTTCTTCTTCTTCTTCTCTCTTCTTCTTCTTCTTCTTCTTTTTCACCTTCTTGCTCCTTGCTCCTTCCCTCTCCTCCTCCCCCTTCTTTTTTTTTCCCCCCACCTACGTTCGTCCAGGATCTTCGCAGGTCGGAATCGTTTGAAGTGTGGTAAGCGAGACGTTGTTGTGGTCAGGTCATTCCGACGTGATGCTTGCTTCATCTCTAGCTTGCACGTTAATCACCGTTTGGTTTTCTCTTTATTTTCTCCCTTTTCCCAGATGTTCTGTCTGCCCTATCTGTCACTGCCTCTCTCTGTTACCTGTCTCACGTACTCATCGCTCACTGAGCTGCTTAAAGTCTCTCTCTCTCTCTCTCTCTCTCTCTCTCTCTCTATCTCTCTCTTCTCTCTCTTCTCTCTCGCTGTCGTCGTCTATGCGTCTGTTCTGTTTATGTGTCCATCTGTATCTCTGTCTCCTCTCTGCGGACCTCTCTCCCTAAAAGTCATACTCTCGCTCAGCACCTGACAAATCTCTCTCTCTCTCTCTCTCTCTCCACACTATCACAAAAATGACAGCTACCGAAAAGTAGAGTGCCGTAAGATTTCAGCACTCGTTATACAAGGCGAGCAGGAGGACAGAAAGGGAGAGGTTGTTGTTCAAGAGATATGTAAGAGTGAGTGGCTGCGGCTGAGGGTGGCCGTTACTAATCAGCCAGGGAGGGGGAGAACAGATAGGAAGGGGTGGGGGGGGGGGGGGGGGGAGGGGGGGAGTCGGTCCGGCTGATCTGCAGCACGTACACCCACCCACCCGGTTCTATCATCTGCCTGGAGGCCTATGGCACCGGCAGAAGACGACAGGTGTCACGTACTAAAATTATTACTCCTCCCTTCTCTTCCTTTTCTTTTTTTTTTTTTCTTTTTTTTTTAAACCAAGGAGGTGGGTGGAGTTGAAGGGATAGCAGTAGACAGCAGAAGATGTTGTGTAGGGGTGGGGAACAGAGTTGGAGCGGGAAGGAGGGCTGGAGGGGGGGGGGGGGTGGGGGGTACAGAGAGAGAGAGAGAGAGAGAGAGAGAGGAGAAGAGAGAGAGATCTCGAGGGTTTGTGAGAGTTGGGTAGCAGCGAGAGAGAAAAGGAGGCAAATCTGATGTGGACGCGTGTCGAAAATCTTGCCCTCGCAGAGGACTAACTTGGGATGTATTCTGTTAAAACAACTAGGGCAACGACAACAGTAGTAGTAGCAGCAGCAGCAGCAAACAACAACAACAACATCATCAACAAACAACAACAACAACAACAGCAGCAGCCAGCAGCAACAGCAGCAGAAGTAGCAAACAATAACTGCAGCAGCATTAGCAACAACAACAGGAGCAGCAAAAACTGATAATTACAAGTATCTAATTTTACATGTCAAGTGACAAAATCGTATGAATCGTATGAATGCAAGAGAGAGAGAGAGAGAGGACGAGAGAGGAGAGAGAGAGAGAGAGAGATTTTTTGTTTTTTTTTTTTTTTTTTTTTTACAGAAATGTCTCCCATTGTATGCAGATTTAGCCCCCGTTCATACATTTCTTCGCCCTGGTGTATGTGTTCGTTCACCGATCCACATGGATCTGCTCACATCATTTTGCCATGAATAAAATCCCTCGCTGCAATGGTTATTTGGACGTGCTGTGATGTGCAGGCTGCCAATGGGACGTTGGTTATACTCTAAACAAAGGGCTGGCTGAACTCGCTTTCTTCACAGAGGGGGCTCATAGCCGAAGGGATAGCACCGTTGCCTACGGGAGCTGACGATCGCGTGTTCAAAACGATTCGTGGGGTTGAATTTTTTTTTTCCAGCCTTGGATATCTGAGTTCTAGTGTCGAAGAAGGTATGTGATTCACTTCAGGTGAGGTTACA
>JADBJO010032147.1:0-2500 GCA_016801955.1 Conus betulinus | reverse complement strand
ATTTTCTAAGGAAAACGATTACTGTCGATTTGTTGTTGTTGTTGTTGTTTTTGTTGTTTTGTTTTTTGTTCGTTGTGTTTTTCTTTCTTTTTTTGACAACCTGTTTATTTACAAGTGTGTGTGTGTGTGTGTGTGTGTGTGTGTGTGTGTGTGTGTGTGTGTGTGTGTGATTTCAATATTTTGAAAGAAAAGAAAATCATTATGAGGAAATACAACTAAAAACTGGGTGCAGAAGAAAAGAAAAATCAGGGAAAAACAGCAACATGAACAATATGGAAATATGGAAAACACATACACACAAAGAAGAATATGAATAACTGCCAGCCATTCCTGCGTAAAATGTTACATTTCACGACATATTGTGGGTATCTAGAGGTGATTTTAAATGAACATGCAAACCTCCCTATAACCTCGACATATTGTGGGTATCTAGAGGTGATTTTAAATGAACATGCAAACCTCCCTAAAGACACACATTTTTTCCCTCAGACTGATTAACTATATCCACTTATCACTGTGGGCGCGTTTGCTGGTGCTGACGCGCTCGTGTGTCTGTCTTCGTGTGTGAGTTTTTTCGGTGTGTGTGTGTGTGTGTGTGTGGTGTGTGTGTGTGTGTGTGTGTGTGTGTGTGTGTGTGTGCTTTGAGTTAGAATTAGTATTTTATCATGTTTTCTGTGATATCCGCTTTGGGCTCTTGCGAGGTAAAGCGCACTATAAACATCCTTTTACATTAGATTACATTTTGTGATGGTAAAGAGCGATCATAACTCTTTCCCTGTTCACGACGTTTTTCTCCCGTGACAATGCCCGTTTTATTCAGGGGGAGGAAGGGGGGGGGGGGGGGGGGGGGGATGACCGTTATTATCCCAAGCAAAATATGGAAAACAATAGTAAGCTTTAGGGAGAAGAGGGGAAAACAGTACACTCAGGGAAACGGGGAACACATTTTGTGATTCATAGAAGAAAAACAGCTTTGATCCTTAGCTAATACTTGTTTAGTTGCAAAGTGAGACGACTGCAGGCGGAAATCTAAAATCTTAAATAAATGTTAGCGAACCGCCAAGAGAAAACGTGGACAAATGAGTCACAAAACAAAACACGACGACGCGTTTCGACCTCTTAAGTCTTCTTCAGACAAGACGCAAACAAATAGGACAATAGGGTATGTTTGTTTTTTCTCCTCTTTTCGCTAATTTTTTTTTTTTAGCGGATTATCATCTTTTAAAGAAAACAGCTAGTGTCGCTTTTGATACTAACGTGTTCCCATAGAAAATGCTGGTGGTCAGGGGGAGAGGAAAAGGGAGAGAGGAGCATGGGACGGAGGGCCAGGGCCAGAGGAGGAGATGGACAGAGGGGGAGGGGGAGAGGGAAAGCACGGAGAAGTTGTCCACCTTGACTGAGACCACAATCCCTAATTATCCCCCTTGGTCCCATGCGGTTGGCTGTAATCGGGTTAGGGTCTGACCCATTTGGTGGCTCTGAGCGGCTGGGGCCCATGGCCCTACGGTCAACATGAGCTTCGCGGTCCCATATGGTTTTTGCGGTTTTCTCCTATTCTTCCTACCCTACGCCACCAGCCTCTCTGATGTGCTCTGTGTGTGTGTGTGGTGTGTGTGTGTGTGTGTGTGTGTGTGTGTGTGTGTTTGTGTGTGCGCGCCACGCTCGTGTGTGTGTGTGTGTGGGTGTGTGTGTGTGGTGTGTTGTGTGTGTGTGTGTGTTGAGAACGAGCGCGCGCGCCTCTGCCCGTGTCTGGAGAGAGAGAGAGAGAGAGAGAGATGGGAGAGAGAGAGAGAGAGAGAGAGAGAGAGAAAGAGAGATGGAGAGAGAAGAGAGAGAGAAAGAGAGAGAGAGAGAGAGAGAGAGATGAGCGAGAGAGAGAGAGTTCAGAACAAATCTTTTATTCGAACAAGGATTTGCAGATTTTTAGGGCCAGATGCTATTCACTCTTCCCAATCTGTCCTTGCCAAACCAATTATGCGATGAGATTAAAAAAAAGAGAAGAGAAGAAGAAGAAGAAGAAAGAACAAAGAAAGAAAGAAAGAAAAGAAAGAAAGAGAGGAGAGAGAGAGAGAGGAGAGTGAGAAAAATGATTATGGCGTACAGTGATTCTCTCTCTCTCTCTCTCTCTCTCTCTCTCTCTCAACACACACACAACACACACCACACACACACACACCACACACGCACCGCACGCACGCACGGCGCACCCACACACACACACAACACCACACTACACACACCACACACACACACACACAATTGTATGCAAAGGTCTTGAGAAAAAAAAAAGCATGCGTAATAACGCAAGCGATAAAGATAAAGCTGAAACAACGAGCATGTGGAAACAACAATAAAAAAAGCGGAGGAGGGGGCGCGAAGGGGAGAGGGCGGTGTTCTTTGTATGATAAAGTGGGGCGGGCCGCGATGGGTTAAAGGGAACAACGAGAAAGAAATGTGCACCCTTAAGGACACACACACACCACACAACACCACACTCTCT
>JADBJO010032146.1:12500-15994 GCA_016801955.1 Conus betulinus | reverse complement strand
AGGCTCAAAATGCAGACTTGTGCACGCTGACTTAAGGCTGAAGGCGAGCTGAAGATGCCGAGAGCACAGAGAGAAACAAACCCCCCCCCCCCCCCCCCAACTACCTTAAGGCTGAAGATGCAAAGAGAGAGAGCAGAGAGACGAGAGAGAGAGAGAGAGAGAGAGAGAGAGAGAGAGCCAAGGCTCAAAATGCAGACTTGTGCACGCTGACTTAAGCTGAAGGCGAGCTGAAGATGCCGAGAGCACAGAGAGAGAAACAAACACCCCCCCCCCCCCCCCCCCCCCCCCCCACTACCTTAAGGCTGTGGGCTGAAGGCGAGCTGAAGATGCCGAGAGCACAGAGAGAAACAAACCCCCCCCCCCCCCAACTACCTTAAGGCTGAAGATGCCAAAAGAGAGAGAGAGAGAGAGAGAGAGAGAGAGAGAGAGAGAGAGAGAGAGAGAGAGAGAGAGAGCCAAGGCTCAAAATGCAGACTTGTGCACGCTGACTTAAGGCTGAAGGCGAGCTGAAGATGCCGAGAGCACAGAGAGAAACAAAACAACCACCCCCCCCCCCCCCCCCCCCCCACCTTACCTTGAAGGCTGAAGATGCAGAGAGAGAGAGAGAGAGAGAGAGAGAGAGAGAGAGAGAGAGAGAGAGCCAAGGCTCAAAATGCAGACTTGTGCACGCTGACTTAAGGCTGAAGGCGAGCTGAAGATGCCGAGAGCACAGAGAGAAAACAAACAAACCCCCCCCCCCCCCCCCCCCCCCCCCCCCCTCCCTACCTTAAGGCTGAAGATGCAAAGAGAGAGAGAGAGAGAGAGAGAGAGAGAGAGAGAGAGAGAGCCAAGGGCTCAAAATGCAGACTTGTGCACGCTGACTTAAGGCTGAAGGCGAGCTGAAGATGCCGAGAGCACAGAGAGAAACAAACACCCAACCCCCCCCCCCCCCCCCCCCAACTACCTTAAGGCTGAAGATGCTGAGAGAGAGAGAGAGAGAGAAAAAACCACACTACCTTAAGGCTGAAGATGCTGAAAAAAAGAAAGAGAGAGACACACACACGGCTCAAATGCGCGCGCACACACACACACACACACACACACACACACACTTCCCACTGACTTAAGGCTGAAGATGCAGCAACCAACCAGCCCTTGAGGTATATCTATGTATATGTATATATATATATATATATATATATATACACCTATAATATATGCACACGTCTTCGTCCTGAGACAAAGAACAGAAATGATCATGACGAACTTGTGGCGCGTCTCTCTTGCCACTCGCTTAAGGCTGAAGATGCTACTCACTTAAGGCTGAAGATGCATCAAAACGAGCGAGCCCTTCAGCTACACCTGAAAGTCTAGACATGTGTGTCATGGTCCTGATCATCACAAGCTGAAGAACAACGAGAAGGAGACCGCATGAAGATATATGCCTGTATGTGCATACCATCATCACGTGATGAAGAAGAGGAAGGAGAGAAAGACTAGAAATGATGGTGTGTGATGAGCTGATTAAACAGCTGTGTCTGTCTGGCCACTCACTTAAGGCTGAAGATGTTGCTGGGAAGACTGGCGGCAAAGATGCAGGCCAAACCGCCCCCCCATCCCCCACCCAACCCCCCCACAAAAAAAAAAACAAGAAAAAAAAAACACAGAGACAAAAAAGAACAGAACAGTAATAATGACAACAACAAACACAATACTATAAATAATAATAATAAATAATAATAATAATAATACTAATACACGTATAGCAGGAACAATATCACAACAATAACAATGACCATAAAGATCGTAATAACAATAATGATAATAATGATAACAGTGACAGCAACAACAGCAACATACAATTATAACAATAAGAGTCATAATTATAAAATAAGTAAATAAAAAATTAAATAAATAAATAAAAAATAAAATAAATAAAAAAAATGACTCACTAATAATAACGAACGGAGAAACAACAACGATAATTCCGAGAATGTATTGGTAGTAAATGGCAATCGGACAGTGAGAAGAAACGACATAAGGAATTTAACAAGAAGAATCATAATATGTAACAATTGAATAAAAATAAATAAATAAATAAAATAAAATAAATACACACCACAACACCAAACAAACACACACACAATACATAAAAAAAACAAGTGGAATAGAGAATAACGCTAATCCGAGAATATATTGGTAATAAACAATCAGAGAGTAAGATAAGGAAAACCCCCACCACCCTCCACCCCAAGGAAAACTCCATTGGGGGGGGGGGGGGGGGGGGGGGGGGGGGGGGGGCGGGGGGGGAAGGGGGACCTATCAAACGTGACCCTCTGGGCAACTACAAATCACTGTCAGTCATACCAGACTTCTCGGCAAGGCGCCAGAGCAGGAAAGGCGGGGGGCGCGGCCTCTTGCCATGTTAAGGCTGAGATTAGGTAGCGCGGCCGTCATGAGCTTCCGCAGAGGGTTGGAAGTTGCTTAAGGTGTGGGAACGGGCGGCGAGCTGAATCGCGGCCGCGTCTCGCCCGGGCTGCTCGCCCCGGCGCGTCCGCCCCGTTCCGTACACGCATCTCCTTCGGCATTTTCGCGAGCGCTCGGCGTGCGAGGTCTGAGTCGGTGCTGGCGGTAAAGGGTGCGCGAGAAATTGATCGATCCCGCCACTCCGGCTGCAGCGCTTCCCGCTTGCGCCGAGTCCCAGTGTGAGTTCGAACGGCTGCCGCGGTTTCTCCGACGGACACGTGGGTCTCTGCGCGGTCGGCGTCTTGACGGTCCGTAGATGGTGGCGTGCCATCGGTGACGACGGTGGGAGAGCGACCTCGCCGGTTCTCTCCAACCCGGAACGAGGGCCCTAGGTGCGTGGGACAGGAGGCTCCCTCCCCTTCGGCCTCAGAAAGAGTAACGCCTGGTTCATCTCGCGAAGGACGCGCCCGTCCCATCGGGTCGTGGTCCGGCACGTGGTAACGCAGCGAGGCGAGGCGTTCGGGGACAGGCTCCCGTTCTCCCCTCCCTGCTAGGACCGGCCCTCCCCGAGTTTGCTGCTGCCGCTGCGTCTCGGGGGCTGGCGTCGGTCGGACCGAAGAAGGATTCTCGCTTGCGATTGGGCCCTGAATCTGTTGTCCGCCGCCACCGCAAGTCTCTGGTGAGACCGACTCCGCGCGCTGCTTGCGCCGGCTCGCTAACGCGGATCGCCCACGGACTCATCATCTGTGAGAGCGGTCCCACCGGCAAGCCTGCATCGGCCGCTGTGCTGGTTCTTCTGTCCGACAAGGGATCAGGAGGAGGAGGACACGCAGAACACGGGTTGCATTCTGGTTGATCCTGCCAGTAGTCATATGCTTGTCTCAAAGATTAAGCCATGCATGTCTAAGTTCACACCCTCGTACGGTGAAACCGCGAATGGCTCATTAAATCAGTCGAGGTTCCTTAGATGATCCAAATCTACTTGGATAACTGTGGTAATTCTAGAGCTAATACATGCCGACCAGCTCCGACCCCCCCGGGGAAAGAGC
>JADBJO010032145.1:10000-15999 GCA_016801955.1 Conus betulinus | reverse complement strand
TATTCTGCGGACTGAAAAACCAATCTGTTGAAATGACGCGAGCAGTGTGCAGACTGAAGAACTAACTGTTGATTGAAACGTAGTCAGGCAGCGTGTGCAGAACTGCCGTGGTAAAAGTTTTAACGGAGAGAAAGTGACAGTGGCTTGTTTTGCTATGCTACTAGTCCCCCGAAACTCTGGAAGTACGTTTCATCTCCAGTTTCTGATGACTCGCACATGGTCGGTTCCTCAGTGAGCTTAAGTGGCACCCAGTAGGCAGAGCATTGCAAGAAACGAAACATCTTCATGGAGGGTAAAGCTTGTGCTTCCAGACGGAACTTTTACAGTTGATATGTAAGTACCCTGTACTCATTCGCTTTTCTTTTGATCAATCCTGGCCATGTTCTTTTCAGTAGTTTACTGTCCAAGGACGGCCGTAGCGGTCGATGTCTGGTACTTTGTCTCTACTGATCTGGAAGTTAGTGTACGCGAGTAAAAAATAGCAGCAGCAGACAGAGCAAGATGTCCTAAGTGCTGCTACAAAATTCTGGAGTTGTTTTCGAAAGTTTTCTTTTGGCAGAATTCAAAATACACATGACTGAAAACTTATCCTGTGCAGGTTATGTGTCAACACTAAGAAAATGTGAATTGTCACTTGACATTTTGTCTTCCACAACCACGCGCAATATTCTAAATTCAGAGTCGTACAAATAGTATGAAAATGCGAAAAAAAACAATCGAATAGAGGGACTATTCATGCGCAATACTGATTATAACAGGCGATGATGCAGTACTTGCCTACAAATGCAATGTTATGGAAGACATTTGTTTGGTCGTCATTAGCAAATGAAACAATATTCAATGCAAAACTGACCGACCTGAAGCGGTTTTTTTTTTTTACAATTCCCTCTTTCAAAATCCTGTCCAAGTCACTGTAGTAAATCACTTAACTACAGATAAAGCTTGATTGAATATTTTCTTCCCTGGGGACAGTACAACCTGTCACAGTAGTTCTTATCTTCCTGAGAAAAAGTGAATATTGTGTCACCGTTCTCAATTTTATTGATCTGTTTTAAACATTAATCTAACATGAACGTTTGGTTTTCTTTCCCACTTTTCAAAAGAGTCAATCTTGTATATGATGATTGGTTGTAATCATGTGCTACATATTTTTTTTTTTCGAACCCATGTAAAAATTGTCATTGTGTGCAGTACCTTTATATTTGAGTGTATGTATTATGATTGATATTGCGTTATAAAATGTTTCACGCTTGAAAGCTTGTCATTCATCCTATGTAACCTATTTTGTTTCTAAATAAGGATGTTCCAAAGGAACCTTGTTTCCCTGCATACAAACCTAAATGGTAGAATTACATGGATGACACACTGAATAGTATGATCTGAGAATTTTCTTTCAGCCTTATCTGGTTTATTATCCCTAATGAGCTCAAAATAAAACACTACAGTTGTTGAATCATTGTTGAAAGGCATCAGAAGATGGATTCACGTATGCATTATTTCTGACAATATGAGAGATGATACAACCAGAATTCTTGAAAACACATAAAAAAGAACTCCTATTGGCGTGCCTGCGATGCTGATTTATGTAAGCTATATAATTCATGGATCATATTCACTATAGATGACGTATTCAGATAATTCTAGAAAATGTCCGGTCATGCCAAAACCCTTCGAGAAGCTCTCAAATCAAAGTGTTGAGCAGCCTTCATGTCAATGTATCTGCAATGCATTGTTTTCCCAACAGAGCAAAACAGACGATAGTAAAACGGAGCCGTTGTCACTTAAATCCATTTCCCAACAGTACATCTGGCACGCTACATGAAAAGGTCAACAGAGTTTACAAAATTTACACAATGTCCGCGACTCAATTTAAACAAAAAAGCAAATGCCGTGAGACATGTTCACTAGATTCACACTATTTATCCTTAATGAAATTTCCTTTTCTCACCTGTAGGGCAGAGGTGTGGAAATGTAATTACAGAAGGAATACCAGCTTTTACGACCAAGCATACAAACGCTATCAAATAGCAACCAACACTTGCACGAACGTACAGAATACAACTACACAGACAAACAAAATGCCCACGCAACTTGTAAATACAATATGACACGGACTAACCAAAAGCAATCTTCATTAATAACATTAATACAACATCCTTAACACACTATACCTTGCCTAACACTGAAGAGCAGGATAGAAAAGCTGCAGTGTTCTCAGCCCATAGATCAATATCTGTTTCACCAGGACCTAAGCATTTTCGAAAAAAAACACCCCTACTACTTTTAGTTAGTATGAAAAAAAAAGTCAAAATGGACCCACAACATGAGCCCGAAATGTTCACTGTAACTGCTGACAGCTTATATTTGTTTTTCGACTGTTGTGACTGACCAAACGTACAGGATACCTCAGTATGAACTCGTGAATCACCTCCACAGCATCTGCTACTTGGGACGCAAACTGGGACTAATGCTGTGCACAACACACACACACACACACACACACACACACACACACACACCACACACACACACACACACACACACACACACAATCTCTAACGTAAACTCACATGTTGAAACTCTTATGGAAGGAAACAAGTAAGAGGATGAGTATAAATCCTTCCAGCCTCAATCCAAACCAACCTCTCCACTATTACGGAAAATAAGTAAAAATAAATAAATAATAAATAAATAAACTGTAATGATTACAGAACTCAACTCATATTGCACTTGAGCACTCAACACAAATGGCCAGTCCGTAACACATTGCCCACGCAGCTTTTGTGAAAAATGGTCTGTCTCTTCACAACACACCACAACTATTGTGTACAGTATGTATCTGATAATGGTGAAAGAGAAAGCAAAGGATCCAAAAGGAGGAAAGATAGAAAGAGGATCATTACATAGTGTTCACGGTTGTCTTCTCTTTGCGGTAGACAGCTGACATCAAACCAATCCAGACGTTTTCCTTACTTGGCATTTGTTTCAGGAGTCCCACAAAGGCTTCCATCTCCTCAACAGTCTCCAAACTCACTAAAGAAGCTCCGTGTCTTTGGCATTCCTTCTCGGCGTTTATTTGAGAGATGCCCATAATAATCAACCCGCTGAAGATGTAACATCTCCCACCTGCATCTACCTGACAGAGGGAATGACAGCAACGAAAATAGGTCGACGATGAAATGTAATGATGGGGATAGCTGCATAAATGGCTGCACAGATTCGTGCTTGCACGATTATTTCCTTCCTTATGTTGCATATTTCCACAGACTGTACGTGAGAATGCATGAACAAAGGTAATGTGTTGAATCCCACCATTTTTTTTTCTTTGTTTCTGAATAGATAGTCACACATAAATTTACGATATTGTGAGCCAAAATTACGTCAAAACATTTCTCACGCCTTAAAATGAAGTGATCCGTTTCACATCATGCTTTAAAAATATATTCATACCGTGTTCAACCTTAATGGAAAAAAAAAAAAAAAAAAATAAATATATATAATATATATATATTATATATATATATATATAGATATATATATATATATATATATATATATATATATATATATTAGATCCGTTGGAGTTTTGTTGTTGTTGCTTGTTCTTTTTGTTTTGTTTGTTTGTTTGCTTTATATTGTGTTTTCTTGTTGTTGTTTTTTTTTTTTGTTTTTTTTTTGGAAAGGAAACCAATGGGCAGAGTGAAATCACGGTCCCTGTGGTAGAAGTCAATATCTTCAAGATTGAGTATCGTCCTCTCAAAATTCGAAAAAAAAAAAACGTTTTGAAAGCTATTAACCCTCTTGGGACGAAGGGATCCCAACTCATATGCGCATTTCGGACAAAGGGCGACGATGCGGGCTTTCGTGCTATTCAGTTTTTTTTTTTTTTGGAATGGCACTCGCCTCGTAGATGACGTGGTAATCTAATAGAATATCCCTTGACCTTTCCCCTTTGCAAACCAACCAATGGTTACAGGAATTTTCGCTGGTGTAACGATCCATTTTAACTCCTATCAACTTTTTAACTCCTCTGGAGTTAGAATTAGCGCGTGCCAATTTTGACTCCCCAGAAGTTGAAAACAAACCACGCCTGAATGACCCCCCCCCCCCCCACCCCCCCCCCCCTCTGTTTTCGATCAACTCCCCCACCCCAAAACATTCATTTTATGTGTGAGTCATGATATGAAAAATAAACATTCAATATACACCCCCCCTCCTCCCTCCCTCCCTCCCCATCCCTCTCCCCTCTCTGTCTGTCTGCCTCAACCACCACCCCCCCCCCCCCCCCCCGCCCGAACTTTCTTTTAGTCTCTCGCTCACTCTCTCACTCTCCTTGCTTGTCTCTCTGCCTTTTTGCTTGTCTGTCCGTTTGTCTCTCTTAATCTCTCTCTCCCTCTCTCTTTGTTTGTCTCTCTCTCTCTCTGCCTGTCTATTTGTGTATCTATCTCAGTGTCTCTGTCTCTAGTGGCTCCCCCCCCCCCCCTCTCACTGTCTGTTTTTCTTTCTTTCTTTTTCTTCTCTCTCTCTCTCTCTCTCTCTCTCTCTCTCTCTCTCTCTCTCTCTCTCTCTCTCTCTCTCTCTCTCTCTCTCTGTGCATGCTTCTAGTCATATTGTTAACTATTATTAGTGTTTGTCAAAGACAGACTGGATTAATAGGCTTTTATGTTAGGCTAAGATCGGTATCCTTGCCAAAGTAAAGTTTTCAAGTGTCGTGTGTCAAGTGTCTCTCTGCAGTGTGTGTGTGGTGTGTGTGTGTGTGTGTGTGTGGGGGGGGGGGGGGGGGGGGGGGGGGGGCAGTCCCTGGCATACTTCCAGAAGGACTCCCCCCTTCTATTTTTAACTCCCCGGGAGTCAGTCTCGATCATCATTTCTTGATCGAAAGTAACTCCCCGGGAGTTAGTGTAGGCACATGCATATTTTAACTCTACCCCCAGGCCTTATGCCAGGACTGCCCCCCATCTCCCCCCCCCCCCCCACACACACACACACAATCATTTTGCAAATGATATGGTAATGTTTTCATTACAACTGGATAGAATTGCGATGAGATCTTCTCTCTCTGTGCGGCTGGCTCACTGAAAATGTTGCAATCCCTTCGAATATGATCGTAAGCAGGGCAACAAAAGCAAGATGGACTTCGTCTTCATTGTTGTTCCTCTCCTCACACACATGGACATGCTTTATTATCTGATGCTTCGAACAATTGTTTGTTTGCATTCAGGCCCGATATAGTTCGGAATTCTGTTAAGTTATGTCTATGCCATTTAAATGTAACAATTATAAAACATATTTCCATTTCTAAATTAATTTTAAATGAGATGTACCATTCGTATTTGACACATTCCATCCATTCTGGAATGCCAGCTTTGTCTGTAAGAGCAAATTAAACGATCCTTGAATTCAGAAATAAACTGTGTAGTATTACCCACTCCCTGAAAAAGTCAAACGATACCAAAGCCATTTTCTGTCAGTATGTTCTTTTACACAGAAAACCCAATCATTTTTTTTTCTTGGGATCATGTTGTAACAAGACCATTCTATACGCTTGGCTGCAGATTCTGGTTGTTGGTTATTGAACTAATCTTAACCATTCAAACTGATTTAACATACGGTCCTATAAATAGGGGGTATCGTCCACTCTCACCATAAACCATTTTGTTTGATGCATGTAATGGTACATGCATAATACGATTTGCTGCATACGTGTGGACCTTTCCATATGGGCATTGTCTAACAGAACCCCCATGCCTCTGAAGCATATGTTAGAATGGCTGTATCTGGGTATCGAATAATTTCCAGAACAAAGCCCCCTCAGTTGAATTCAATCTTTTCATTACTCTCAGTATCTCAATGACTCCTCTCTTTCCCTTCCTACACATTTCCAACCAGCAGCGATTCAAGCTTAATTTCGTAGTGAAAAATTATCCCTAAATATGTAGAACTATTTGTAATTTTAACTCCTTATCTGCCATAAACCCATCGCTCATACTATGCTAAAT
>JADBJO010032145.1:0-5000 GCA_016801955.1 Conus betulinus | reverse complement strand
GATAGTGTATGTAAATGTTGTCATTCAAAACACTTTCATAGTATTGCTGCAGCAGAATGAAAACAGACATAGACGCAAGGAAGCGTACAACTATTCCATGTAAAGACGAGGTGCAAGAAAACCCAAACAAAGGTGTTTAACCCACTGTTAACATGTCACTATACACAGAAACATAAATAAAACGTGATAGATCTCTAACAACTTCCAGTTAACAAAAAACCTTTCAAGAACACGGGGTGCGCGAATAAGTTCACTAAACGAGGTATACAGTCATTTCAACCCCAGCAACATAAAAAGGACACATAGGATATGCAGAGTCGACTTCCGCCAGCGTCGTAAAGGGGCGTGACTTGAGAGCTCTCCCCCGTGCACGCGCCTCTCATGGCTTGTGTAACCAGGTGAAACGAAGCGAGGCGAGCACGGGACAACATTCTTAATGTCACGTGGCAGTTCATATTGAAATGATTACGACAATGGCTTCATTCTATTATACCTGTTCTAAAAGACGGAATGCGTAATTTATCGTGACGTAGTTACAGAAGGAAAAATAAAGGGAAAGAGAGAGAGAGTGAAAGAAATGCTTGAAAGATGGTAATATCAAGATCATTTTTCATATCATTACTGATCATGTCAAGAACTGCCAACACATATTTTCCCGTTAAAAAGGCAGCAAAAAAAGTGACAAAAGGACCCCTATCTACTTTCCTGGCCCTCATCAACACAGAGTGGCGTATCAAAAGCTGTGCCAAAGAAACAGAAACAGGACTGTAACGATACTGGGATGACCTGAGACAAAACATGCTCAGAAAACTATGCGTTTCAGGAAATTAAAGATGCACTCTATAACATGCCATCCAAAGATGACATAGAAAGAGCAAAAGACTGAGAGTTGAAAGCTAAAAGTGAACAAACTGGAAACAGCGAACGCATCGATACAATTGGATGCCCAGTGACTGATTTGCAAACTAACAAGCATAAACTTACATAAGAAAGAAGCACGCCATCAAGGAGAAAAGAGGAGAACAAGAAGAGTGTCTTAACTTCGAAAACAGAAGAGATCTCAGCTCTAACAAAGGGAAAAGAATGGCATGAACAACATAATAAAACAGGGGAAGGTGCGTGTGTGTGGGATGCAGGGGGGAGGGAAGGGGACAATGGAGGACAGTATAAAACACTGTGTTGAAACTGTTTTACAACAAAACTTGGTGTGAAGACTGCGGTTTTGGCACATGTGAATATTGAACACCGCACAGATAAGAGGGGGTGTAAACAGAAAACGAAGACCGATCATCCTGCGATTTATTTTCAGGCATCAGAGAGCCTCAGTGCTGTCAGAGAGCTCCACACTGAAGGCCACGACACAGTCCTTGGCAGAACACTTCACACATGCAAACTATCCACTATTAACGCAGTTTCAGATCAATTTGCCATGGTATATATTCGTTTATATCTTGTATAAACTATTTTGAAAAGTTTTTAAAATGGTTCAGTCATAAGCCTTGACATCGACTCGAAATGTGAGTATCATTTTTAGAAGTATTCGGGCAAAGCAACGGAAAAAATGTGAACTCCCTTCTGATTCGTCAATAATTTTGAACTCTGCTGGTCAAGTCACGTGGTGCAAAAGCATAGTAACTCGGTGTCATAACATGCCTTAGAATGATAATTTACGAAGCATTAACTCCTACACTGTGTGTCTTCAGGTCAGTTAGATTCCCTGATCGCTCAGAGTAATCATATCCTGCTATGGACTCATGGCCATATTGTGAACTGGATATCTATCTGGTAGAAGGAAATAAGAGATACCCAATGGATGGGCTCTCCTGAACGGTTCTGTGGTCTGGTAGTTTTCAACTCCAGTCTCTTTGAAAACCGATATCCCTGTTTTGGTAATTCTGAACTTTTAAATTATCAGGTAAATCAATGAAGTGTCCTATATTGTCCTAGCCACCACCCACCGCCTTTACGACACGATGGGGTCCTCAAGACTGTAAATGTCTATCTTCTGTAGTTTTCACAGTATGCCTTGGACTGTTTTAAGTTGTAATTATACAGGTCCATTTTAAGGTAAACTAGTTGCTTGTTTTAAAGCTTTTTTTTATTTTCCTTCCAAATAATTACATGATAGAATGATGCAACAAGATTCCATTTAAGAAATGAACTCTTTGTCATTGGTGTAAGTCTGTTGGTTGCACTTTTGATCTCTTGGTATGGTTATTATTTAGACCCTGTTGCCAAGCAGCTTCCACTCACATTTGAAAAGAGAGAGAGAGAGGAGAGAGAGAGAGAGAAGGAGAGAGAGAGAGAGAAGAGAGAGAGAGAGAGAGAGAGAAAGGAGAGAGAGAGGAGAGAGAGAGGAGAGAACGTTTCTCTGTAGCCATGCTGATAGTTGACATCAATAAAGGCACATGCTTTACACCACACAACGCAGTAATTCACTTTTCTATATAAACAAATAATTTTACTCACCAGCAGATGAAGAAACATGTCTTTTTGCAAATCCACATGCTGCCTCTCCAATCCGATTAACAGCGAAAAATGAAAAAGACACAAACCACGTTTTTATGTTACAATGAAATCCACACGTCGGCATTCTGTAGCCAGGGACTGGGTTATGATAACACTCTAACCCAAAACCGTGTCTGTCATGCTATATGCTCAGGGATTAATGAATAGTATATACACTTGATAACCACGTAATTTTTCGTTTTATGGTGCTGAAGTATTCTCTGATATGTGAAATTCAACATTTCCTGTGCATTTTACTGAATTGAAAACGTACCACCTGATGCAACTGCACGTGGATTACGAATTCACATTCCAAGTTGTTGACTCCAAATAATTGCCAGTACGCATGTGACCAGTTGTGCCTTAATTGTAAATTCTATCACAGCTGGATTTTCCAAGCATCCAGCCATCACGGAAACATCCATGGATGCGCTGTGGTGTGTACTGTTACTGGCGTGAGTGTGTCTGCAAGTGTTCTGCTTGTGTGAATACACTGAGACTGATCCGCTCAGTAGTTACAGGGTTGTGCCATGTGCAGCTGACCGTTCCTGTTATTTGTGGAAAACACACACACACACACGCACACGCACACGCACACACACACACACACACACACACACTATATATATATTATATATATATATTATATATATATATATATATATAATAAAACTTTGATTAAAATGTAATTTTTAAAAAACTTCCATTTGCTAAGTGATAGAGTAGAGACAATAACAGAAAAAGAAGCTTTTATAACACTCAAAGACCATAAACCTATTTTTTTAAACAACTCAACATGTAGATGATAAACCCATCCAAATCCGAATTAGGACAAAAATCAGTTAAAAAAAAAAAACAAACTATAGAGAAAACCATTAAAAAACATAAGAGAGAACACCGAATTCAACCCCTGGAAAAATACATATGAAGTTATACAATGGTTTAAAAAAACTCAACAAGCAAGAAAACACAGTCTTTATAACATTTGATGTAGAATTTTTATCCATCTATAGATGAAGAGCTGCTCGCCAAGCTATAAAACATTGCCAACAAATACACTGAAATATCAGGGTTAAAATGGAAATCATTTTCCATACAAAGAAAAACTTTACTCCACAGCAAAAACGAGACTTGGACCAAGAACACCAGGAAAAGTTCAACTTTTAATGTAACTATGGGATCGTATGATGGTTGGGCCGAAACCTGCGAACTTGTCGTACTATTCATGCTATCTAACATTAAAAAAAAAACTTGGAAAACAAATTGGAACTGTACAGAGATGATGGCCTCGCTGCACTGAGCGATAGCCCTAGAAACATTGAAAATAAGACAAAAAGAATTGTGCAAAATCTTCCACGATCAAAATTAAAAAATCACCAACAAAAGCAAACAAAAAGATAGTGAATTATTAGATATCACGTTAAGACCTCAACAAACATACATTTAAACGATACAAAAAAACCAAATGACACACCTGTTTATATGTAAATATCAAAAGTAATCACCCACCTTCCATACTCAAAACATACCTAGAGGCAATAAACAAGAGATTGTCTATCTGTCATGTAATGAAATAGTATTTTTATAACACTGCAGCTGAGTACCAAGAAGCGTTACACAACCAAAGTGGCTACAACTATACATTACACTATGACCCCAGAAATGATATGAGCAGACACAAGAAGAACAGGAAAAGGAAAAATCATATGGTACACCCCCCCCCCCCCCCCCCCCCCCCCCCCCCACCCCCCCCCATACGTGAAGAATTAAAACAAACGAAGGGAAAGAATTCTTTGAAATTCTGACATCTTCTTTCCCAAAGAGCACAAGCTTTTCAAGATTATTTAACAGACAACCATCAACTTATCATACTCCATGTATGCCGAATCTCAAAAATTGATTTAACCAACAAAAAGAAAAGCATACAGAGAACCAAACGAGGTTGAAGCAAGGAGAATCTTGCAACTGTCAAGAAAGACACAGTTGTTGCAATATAACCAATAATGCATCCACAGAAAGAGTCGTATATAAGCCACGTAAAATCAGAGAACGCTGAAGAACAGATATGTGTATCACGGAAAAAACTAATTAAAACTAGTCTATGCAATCATAAACGCAGTAAACGAAAGATGACAAAAATCAAACAGATTGAGTCAAATATATTTGGAAACTCACGATAAAAAAAATAGGACGACAAACATATCCTGGAACATTGGCTTAAAAAGAGCGGCATCATACAAGAACCATTGCAAAGAAGTATGTAATTTGCCTAACAGAAAAATTATATGATCCATGCAAACCAAAATTAGCAAACCCTTAAACAACTAGATAGAATGGGTTAACATTGCAGGACACAAATGGAAGTTCCTATCAGGCGAGCGAAATTAAAAAAAAAAACATGGAAACACACTGACCGCACGTGATGGCAGACAGCGAAACACTATAACAACACTGACAACATCCGGACCCCCCCCCACAATTTACCACTCGAA
>JADBJO010032144.1:10000-15999 GCA_016801955.1 Conus betulinus | reverse complement strand
GTCATTTGTAGTGTCAGATCCTATTCTCTACTCTCTGTCTCGGGTCCTCTCTTGCTCAGCATACCATGACAATATTTCAACAAATCAAAGCAGTAAGTAAACAATGTTTTTTCAGATTGAACGAAACCAAAGTTAAAAACAGGTGGAGGTGGACAGGATGGTGGGGTGGGGGGGTGGCGGGGGACATGAATCCCCTTTCCTCCCACACACTAATAAATACCTTCGCCGTCGCCACTCCTGCAACATCTGGAGTCGGGACACACACACACACACACACACACACACACACACACACACACACACGCAAACACACACACACACCCACACACACACACACCACACACACCCACACACACACACACACACACACACACTTGAACTTTCCCTTTTCTGGTAGAAGCATTCTATCATCAAATACAACACCATCCGAACCACAGCGTCAATTGAAAAGAAGGGGGAAAAAAGCAAATCCGTAACGTTGTACTGGCTGATAACTCGCACACTTGCCACGAAATTCTTTCCATTGCACTCCTTCCACTCCATCAATAATTCATCTTGAAAAAGTCAACAGTCCTCTCTCTCTCCCTCTCTCTCTCTAGCCTCTACTCTTCTGTCTGTCTGTCGTCCTGTCTGTCTGTCTGTCTGTCTGTCTGTCTGTCAGTCTCTCTCTCCTCTCTCTCTCTCTCTCCCTCTCTCTGTGCTCCATCTCTCTCTCTCCTCTCTCGCGCTCTCTCTCCGCGCTCTCTAGCTCTCGCAGCTCTCCCTCTCTCTCTCTGCACTCTGATCTTCGTCGATACATAAATTGACCGTTATCATCGTCGTCGTCTTCATCGTCATCATTAATAAAAGTAGTAATGTAATTGTAATAGGAGGAATGCGTAAATTGCTCACGCATGCACGCCCCCCTCCCCTCCCCGGCACGCGTGCGCAGCGCAGCGCACACACACACACACACACACACACACACACCCACACACACACACACACACAATTTAGTGCCCCCATCTGTGTCCCTACAGGTTCCCAAACATAACATAAATAAAAGTAAACAAGCATTTTTTTTTTTCAGCGACGAACATAAATGTGACTACAACATTTCGTCAGATCCGCTATCGGCTTTACAAGAGGAGTCACTCGTCTTTGAAAGAAAGTCCTCAACAAGCCGAAAATCTAAACATATCTTCCACACCTGGGGCGAATGCAATTGTTTTGTCTTCAGTTTTTGGACATACTATATCTTTACGACGTCGCTTTACGTGCTATCTCTCTTTACGTGCGTCTCTCTCCTCTTCTCCCCTCTCTCTCTCTCTCTCCTCCCTCTCTCTCTCTCTCTCTGTTTCTAGATACAGTGCAAAAACACCTTTGAGGAATCGAAGCTCTTTCTCCAATATACTCCTCATCCTGCATACATGCTGAATGTCTCCAACGTTCCAGCGCCTCGGTCTCGTGTGTCTGAGAACCGATGGGAACAAAGGCTGTGAATTGCTTCTTTCGGGGGAGCTCGGGCGTGTCTTAGGTTTTGGCCGTACTGCGTCGTGTTGAACTGCTGTCTAGAACAGATTTGTGAAACGGACGGAGTTGTCTTCTGAGGCACGGATAACGGTGTGTGTTTGTATCAGCCAGCATTAGCTTTGTGCACTTAGGGAGAGCAAGAAGCCTGGCACAATTGTACATGTCCTCTTGGCTTGTGCTGGTGTGTATGTGCGCTAAACTCCGGCTGACATCTTCATTGTAGCTTTTATAGAGACATTCTAAAATGAAATTCCATTGCAATGATGCGCTAAAGGATTACGTCGGTCGATGAAAAGCGATTGTGTTGAATGAAGCTTACATGTATGTGCGTGTACGTGCCTGCGCACGCGCGCGCGTGTGTTTGTATGTTGGGACGTGGGCGTGCGTTCGTGCGTGCGTGCTTGCCGGCCGTGCGTGTGTGTCGTGTGTGGTGTGCGTGCGTTTTGTGTGTGTGTGTGTGTGTTGTGATGATGTGAGGTGTGGGTGTGTTGTGTGTGTGTGGGGCCGGGTGTAGTGTGTGCAGTGAAGTGGTGCTGTGTTTGTGTGGTGTGTGTGTGTGGTGTGGTTGTGTTGTGGTGCACCCGTGCGTGCAATGCGTGACGTGTGCACGCGCGAGCGTGCATTTGTGCCGATGTGCCCTTTAGATTGAACATATGGCCTAACGCTGACTCTTTTCGCAATACTAAGTCATCCACCTAAGCAGAGTTTTCTATCTTTCATACAAAACCATTTCCATGAGAATTGTGGGGAAAACGAGTAGTTGTCGCTGCTTGACCACTAGCAACGTGTTTACACAGTTTTTTCATTTCTCACTGAAGTTGTCGACATTTAATTGCCTCTCGAACCCATACCCCCCCAACCCCACCAAAATGGCACAGACTTAAACCAATCCCCTCATCAGTCCCGCACTGCCACACACAGAAAGTTAAACAGAACCTCGAATTGCATATCGTACAAACCCCACTCTCCTTTCATCCGGTTACTCCTCTCACAGCGCTTTCATCTCTCTCTCTACTCTCTCGTCTCTCTCTCTCGTCTCTCTCTCTCTCTCTGTTTTGTCTGTCTGTTCCTGGTCTCGCTCCTCTCTAGTCTGTCTGTCTCTGTCTGTCTGTCTGTCTGTCTGTCTATCCCTCTTCCCACACCACCCGTCCCAACCTTTTTTGGAGAAAGTATCCGTACAGGCAGGCATACACACACACACACACACACACACACACCACACACCACCACACAACAACACACACGCAACACCCACACACACACAACACCACCAAGTGTGCCCGCACACTGTGTGTGTGTGTGTGTGTGTGTGTGTGTGTGTGGTGTGGTGTGTGTGGTGTTTGTGGTGTTTGTGTGTGTGTGACAGTGACCGAGAGAGAGAAGGCAGGAGAGAGAGAGAGAGAGAGACAGATAGAGACAGACAGACACAGATCAACAGACAGACAGAGGAAAAATGGATTCCAGGATCAGAAGGAGTCTAGAAACATCGTAAATACAAGTTCAGACTTTCTTGAAAACAAAAATGCCCAGATTGAGAGATCGGGAAAAAAAAAAAAAAAAAAAAAAAAGAGAACTGACGAGAGAGAAGAATAAACATTAAAATAAAAACACCACCTCAAAACAATTTTCAGGCTCGAAACAAGAAAAACAGTAATCCCGGCTTATCTGCCGTTTGGCATCCGAGTGTCAAATCCTTTCCCACTCGTGCCTGAGGTCGGTTCCTTATTATTCAGAATCAAAAGGATTGCGCGCACCCCCCCCCCCAAAAAAAAAAAAAAAAACAAAAAAAATTGTGGTGTAGTGTAGCTCGGATTGAAGCGGATTGGAAAGAGGGTAGGGATAGCAAAGGGACTAAAAATGGACAATCAGGGATGTGGGTGTGTCGTCTCAACGTATGGCGGATTACAGGAGAGGAGGAGGAGGCGTGAAATGCTTGTGAAGATGGGCAGGGTGGAGGTGGGGGGTGGGATTCGGCGAGTAGGAGTATTTAGTGGGTGTGTGGGTGTGGGTGTGTGTTGTGGGTAGTGGTGTGTGTGTTTGTGCGCGCGGTGTGTGTCGTGGGCGTCTTCTCTACGTCTGTCAACAATGCTGTTGATATTAGACGGGAAAAAAAAAAAAAAAAAATCAAAACACACAAGCAAAAACCCCGTTTACCTATCGGCTGAACCTATACAATTTCCATTCAATACTGGAAATCTGTAGACACCAATAAAACAGACTCAAAACATTTGTAAACATTAAATCAGGAGCCAACTGGGCTACGTTTTAAGCTTAAAAAATTTTGCATAAGCAAATCGTTCAATAATATTATTAAAAGAGAATCTGATAAAAGTTGAATCACAAATCGAAGTGTGGAAATTAGTAATATAATGAATGTCAAATGCGGACCCCGCTAGGGAAGAACATGGAGCAGGGTATTTCCTCACCGCAGCCGCATTAACAGGAATTGTGAATTTGCAATCGTGTGAGGAGCATTCAGTCTGAATCGCTAGAGGGCTTATGAAATGTTCGATTTTAAACATGATCACCATGGCAGGAAGTATATGTTTGACTTTGAAAAGATTCATCTTTTCAGTCTGAAATGACATAGGAACCTAATAATAGTTCATCACATGGACCAACAAATGTTGTTATTAGGAAAATTCAGATAAAGATAAAGGGAATTTAAACATGACAGAATTTCGGTCTAATTGCACCCTTTGTAGATGTTACGTCCGCCCATTTCACTTACAAAAATATTCAAGGTGATGGAACCCAAGAGATGAGATACTAGTCGCGCATAGTGGAAAATAGGGATTGTATGGACTAATTTCTTGCAATGAGATCACCTCGTATTTTAGTTTAAGACTTACGCGTCTAAAAACAGATTAGGAATCAACCAAACAGAAGTAACTGAAACAAGACTTAAAAGGAGACAAGCAGGAAAATTCAACACCTAAAAACGGCAATCAAGGTATGCATGGAAATATTGAAAAAGTTTACAAGAGGGAAGCCTTTGTCTGCTGTAAGGTGGGATTACAAAAGCGGCTCAACCATGTCATGATCAGCTTAAGCCATCAGTGTACGTAGTTTTTAAATGGCGGGTAGTTGCTAAAAAATATGCAGCTTTATCAGAAGCAGATGTACAAGGGGACCACATTTCTTAATTTGTTAAGTCGTATCGAAAAAATGGGCTGATAGTAGTTACCATTTAGGGGACTGCAGTGAACATGACACGAGATGATACTTTCTTCTTATTGGATTCCGACTCTTGTAAAATGTCGTAAGTGAAGAGTGCCTATTGTTTCTAAAGAGGCAACCGACTTTGCTCTTTGGGAAAACTCCGGTCTGATTTTAACGCACACTTCATCATAATTTGAATTGGTAACTGATGTACTCCTAGGACATATTTAGATGATGCAAGTTTTCATATTTCTTCTCAAAAGGTAATATACCAATTTCAGCATATATGTTTTTTTTAATGAAGAGGTATATACTGGAAACTCCAATGGCAAGTTTATAGGCTTTTACTGTCTATACTTTGCATTTTTTTAAAAAAGTATTTTGGGGCGGAGAAGAATACCTCTTGGGCATATGTTAAACTTTGACGAATAAGTGCTGTTACTAGATGTATAAGAGTGGAAATGTCTTGTCCCCACTGTTGTTTGCTGACAATTTTTAGGAAGTTCAGACTCTTTTTAGCTTTCATCATTACGCTATTCTAAATGCTCTTTCCTATGACAATTTTGATGTAAGGATTACTCCTAAAAATTTAACAGACTGTGCATAATTGATAACTGACCCTTCTAGATTGAAAGAAGGCAACTCTCTTCGATCGTAACCAGAGTCAAAAGCATCATATGTGATTTCTCTGGAGACAAAGTTTTTAAACCATTTTGATCATAAAAAACCATTTATATTATCAAGTTCTCTTTGATACAATTTTAGTGTAATTTAGCGATCTCATTGGAGTGCGTTTTTTCATAGTCACTTTCATCCATATGCAGATTTATCATCAGCATATGAAACCAATTCAACATGATTAGACGCAGATGGTGGTAGGTCATGTGTTAAAATATTGAAAAGTATTGGTGCTACTACTGATCCTTGTGGAATTCCCATATGAAGTTTGGTTTTGATTTTGAGTAAGTGTGTCCCTATTTTGGTCTGAATTGATCTATCTGCTAGAAAAGTCTTGAAATAATTATACATGTCAACCTGATAAATCCAATGGATTTTAAATTATAAGTGTAAGTCAGAATGCCATACTTGATGCGTATGCTTTTTTTATATCAAAGAAAGTAGCCAGTACATTTTTCCTTCTGCAAACTGATGTTTTAATTTGGGGTTGTGTAGTTTTGTAAGGTGATCGATAGTTGATCTGCCCTTACGTCGTGTGTGGGGTGTGGTGTGTGTGTGTGCGTGTGTGTGTGTGTGTGTGTGTGTGTGTGTGTGTGTGTGTGTGTGTGTGTGTGGTGTGTGTGTGTGTGTATAGAGTGTGTGTGTGG
>JADBJO010032143.1:0-12500 GCA_016801955.1 Conus betulinus | reverse complement strand
CGTCATATGGAGTGTTGTACCATATGATCTTCCTTTTCCTGTTTTTCTTATTTCTGCTCGTGTTGTTGTCGTGGGCTGTATTGTAGTTTGTAATTATAACCTTTTTTTGTAATGCTTCTTGGTATTCTGTTGCTGCTTGTTTCATACTTCTTCATTACATGACAGGTTGGATAGTCTCTTGTTTATACCATCGGGTATTGTTTTTTTAGTATTGATGGTAGGTGGTTGCTTTTGATATTTACGTAGATTGGTATGTCACTGGATTTTTTTTTTTTTTATATGGTTTGTACACGTGGTCATTGAATTCTGATGTTATATCTAGGTAGTTCACTACCTTTTTGTTTGCTTCTATTGTGATTTGTAAGTTGTGTTTTTTGAAGATGTTACATAATTCTTTTTTCTTGTTTTCAATAGTTCTTGGATTATTGTTTAATGCGGCGAGGCCGTCATCTCTGTACAGACCGACTTGTCTTCCAAGTTGTTTCTGGATGTTGGATAGCATGAATAGTCCGACTAGCTCGCATGTTCGGTACCATCATACGATCCCATGGTCACATCAATTTTTGCTCATTTTTTTTTTTTAAATCCAAGTTTCATTTCTGCTGTGGAGTAGGATTTTCGTGGTGTGGAAAATAATTTCCATATCTGACTCTGTTCCTTCTGTGTGTTTATAGGCAAATTTTAAAGCTTTGGAGAGTAGTTCTTCATCTGTGGATGGGTAGAAGTCCACTATGTCAAATGTAAAAAATACTGTGTTTATATGTTTGTTGAGTTTCTTAAACCATTGGATAACTTCATAGCTGTTTTTTTGCAAATGTTGTATTCAGTGTTTGATTTTACATTTTCTATAATCTTTTCCCAGGATCCTCTTACTCATTTGGCCCCACTTCGGATTTAGATGGGTTTATTAGTCTGCATGTTGGGTTGTTTTGGAAGTTAGGCTTATGGTCTTTAAGTGTTATGAAGGCTTCTTTTGCTGCTGTTGCCTCCACCCTACTGCTTAAGTCCATGCGGTTGCACAAGTTCTTTTTCTTTTTTGCGGATGTTGTCATGTGTGGTTTTATCAGCTTTCTTGTAATTTTTCTGGAAATTTTTGTTAAGAAGTTGAGAGTATTCATTTGGTTCCATTTGTAGAAATTGCTAGTTTTGTCAGCCTTTACGAATTTTTTTTTTTTTTTTTTATCGTTTTTTTTTTCGTTTTGGATTGTTTTATTGCATTTGTTAGTGATGCTTGAAAGTTATTATTTTGATTTCTTGAATTCAATGTTGGCTATCAGTCCTTTCACTTTATCTTCAAAAGTTTTTCATTCATCTATTGTCAGAGGTGATCGCCATGATTTTAAAGCCATATGTGTTTTTGTCTTCATTCTTTGCATTTGGGTTTAGGAAGAAGAACGCCTTCCATCTCATGTCGCATACACATTTTTTCGGTTTCTTCTATCAGTTTTTTTTAGTGTAAGTTTGGGGTTTTGAAAATGGTATGTTTTTAGTGGATTGTCTAAAAGTTGATTTTCTCCATTTTAGATTTTGTCGGACTACAGAGGTTCACCATACGGAACAGAATGACCTGCAAGAGCAAGAACCTGTGTACCTCACTGGATGTGACAAGTGCGGTGATGTACACATGTAATGTAGACATTAAAATTGCATATGCTTTCATGCACACCACTCCAGCACTGGCGTCAACCCGGAGAGCAGAGGTATAGAGAGCAAGGACTCCAGTCCCGTACAAGCAAGACACACTGGTGGGCTCGCCACTTTCAGGGTGCTGGACACCACACCCTGGACATGAGAGCCACCTTCATTGACAAGATGTGTTCAGAAGACACCACCACCGGAAGAGCCAGACGGAGATTCTGGAGGCATAAACTGAAAACGAATCAGCCAGATGTACTAAACTTCTATGACTGATCCTGGATCTTGGGAGAAAGACGCAAGACGGCAACCAGCGGAGCGGAGAGAGAGAGACCGAGAGAGAGAGACCGAGAGAGCGAGGAGATGAGAGAGAGAGAGAGGAGAGACGAGAGAGAGAGAGAGAGACCGTGAGGGCCAGAGAGAGAGAGAGGAGTGCAGGCACAAGGATGAGGTTGGGTGTATATAGGGAGAGTATTATTGTGAGTCTTTCGTGGGCACGTGAGTAGGTTTTTATTTTTTTTTGAATGCTTAGTTATCTATTTATTATTTATCTATGTGTTTATATATCTATTTATTTAAGGATAGCGGAATGATCAGTAAGGAAAACCTTCCCCGAATAAACAGATCAGCTGATGGACATTGCGTTGACAAAACTATCAATGTAGCGATAGAGGGTAGGGGTCTAAGAGGAACTCGTTTTTGTCACTTTTTTCTCTTTCTTTCTTCATTCTTTCTTTTTTAAAGACAATATGACGTTCACTCAAACGTTTTTAAACTGGGTGCTTTCATTCACTTTAGTGACTACTGTTAATGCAGGGTGAGAAGCAGACAGGGTGTGCATAAAAAGGCGTTTTGATTTGCCTGTAATCGACAGTCCTTGGTTTTGTTGGAGAAAGTTTAATAAATCGACAATTTTAACTACCACTTACCTGAGAGTTGGCTGTTTTTGTTTGTTTGTTTGTTTTCATCCCCCCCCTCATCCCCCCCACTCCACAAACACACACACGCACACACACCACAACACACAAACACACACCACACACACACACACACACACCACACACACACACCCACTCACACACACGCAAGTACACACACACACACACACACACACACACACACACACACACACACGTGACACCACACAACACACACACACACACACACACACAACACACACACACACCACACACACACACAACAGACCGAGAGAGAGAGAGAGAGGACGATGAGAGAGGCAGAGAGGAGAGAGAGAGAGAGAGAGGGGGGGGGAGAGCTGAGAGAGCCCCCCGAGGAGTGTAGCGAGAGAGGGGGGAGAGATGTGCGCGTTTGTCTGATTCCTTCGGAGCTGACTTGTACAAATAAAAATTGTTGTGGCTTGCATGTACCTCATGACCATTCCTTTGTTTGGCATAATGGATAATTAAACTAAAAAGAAAACACACACACACACACACACCACACACACACACACACACACACACACACGCATATATCTATATATCTATATATATATATATATATATATATATATATATATTATATAATATATTATATATATATATATATATATATTACTAAAGATCTAAGTTTACCTTTGTGCATATGTTGCTTACCAGTCCCTGCAGCGTATCAATGAAATCAAATGCATTTACCAATGGTATACAGGGAGGAACCTATATCACGTCAAGGGTTCACTTTTTTCAGGGACTATATCCTTCTTTTTGATACAAACAATTGATATTCGTTGGTATCGTGAACCTCAGTAGGTATGAAAGTTTCAGCCGTATGAAAGTGTGCAGAAGCAGAGTGTACTTTCAACATTTCTACCTGAAAGAACACAATAACTGTCGGCTGGAGCGCCAGAAACCATCACCCCCACTCCCCATATTGCACACACCCACACACACACACACACACACACACACACACACACACACACGAATACACAGTCTTTCAAGCTTAATGTTGTGCTTATACTATTTTTCCTCTTCGCCCCGAAGACCTAATCTGGTCGTGTTCTATGCATGCAGTGTGTAGACATGGAGAAAAGGCGTGATAGCATCTGGGACTGCACGACACGCCTCGACAGAATTTGTAAGAAGTTTTTTTTTGGGAATATTCTCATGTAATCCCGGCAGCTGTGATCAACTTTGACATTCCTGGATCATTCACCATAACTCCCTTAATGCAAAACACTCAGTGTCCAGAAACTCATTTTCAGTGTCACAATGATGGTTATTGTCTCCCTGTCTATGTCAGGTGCAATGACATGATGGACTGTCCTGGTCATGAGGACGAAGTTGACTGTCAGAAATTCAAGACCTGCCCTCGGTATTATAGATGTCGTGGCGCTTACAAAACAATATGTCTGCATGTGAATCACCTGTGCGATATTGTGCCACAATGCCCACTGTATGATGATGAGCTAAATGTGCAACTTTGCTTGTCCTGAGTCATGTGTGTGTTACGGTTTTGCCTTCTCCTGTAACAACACTTTTCTCGCCACCTCTTTCCCTCTGTTACGTTACCTTGAAGCTGCTGGTAGTGGAATACGTATGAGTGACCTCACTCAGAAATCATCATGCTGATCCATCTGGGCGTACAGGCATGTAGATGGAGGATGTTAATAGAGGTTTGTTTTACCGAATCTCCACAGTCTGGATCTCAGTGACAATTTACTTTATTCTGTCAACTTCAGTCACTTTGCAGGAATTCCCCGACTTCGAAGATTGAATCTTGCAGGTAATCCTCTGCCCCATGGATTTTTTCATGTCCAAGACCAGCATGTCTATTCATCATTACTTATCTTCAACATTTCTCGCGTCCATGGAACCATTCTGAGAATGAAGACCATGTCAGTTCTTATGCCAAACCTACAAGTTCTAGATTTATCATCGACTACCATGAAAGTACTCCAGGGACAATACGTGTTTAAAAATCTTCAGCATTTCAACTTGCGGAGCTGTCCTATAACTTATTTCACTCCAAATTTTATGAAACTCATGACAGATCTTAAGCACGTTTCTGCAGATACATTCAAATTATGTTGTCCAGATGTTCTTCCAGATAATTTTCGAGGCCAGTGTTTGGCTCCATCGGATGAAATCTCGTCATGTGATGACCTGTTAAAATCTTTTGCTTACCGTCTTGCTCTTGTCATGTTTGCTCTGCTTGCTGTTCTGGGAAACATGGGTGGTTTTCTCTTTCGCGTATATTCTTTGTCAAAAAGTACCAAAACTGGTTTTGGGTATATTTGTTATTCATCTGTGTGTGTCTGACTTTTTAATGGGCCTGTATTTAGTCTTCATTGGCGTGGCAGACTGGATCTATGCAGGTAGTTATATTTGGAATGAAACTGTATGGAAAAAGAGCCCAGCGTGCAGCATTGCAGGGTTCTTATCCTTGTTATCATCTGAAGTATCAGCTTTCCTTATATGTTTCATTACTTTGGATCGTTTTTTTCTTGTACTCCGGTTTCCTTTCAGCCAGATCCGATTCAGAGCTAGATCAGCTCACATGGCTTGTGTCATGATTTGGGCATCAGGAGTTACCGTAGCAATGGTGCCTCTTCTCCCTGTGACCGCACACTGGGAGTTTTACAGCCAGACAGGCATTTGTATTCCACTGCCTGTCACCAGAACTGAGTTTCCCGGTCGGATTTACTCGTTCAGTATCATGATCATCTGCAATCTTATCCTCTTTCTTGTGACTGGCGTTGGTCAGTTTTTAATTTATCGGTCAGTAAGAAGTAACACAATATCTGATCAGTTATCAAAGATCCAAGACGTGGGCACAGAAAGTGTGCAATCCAAGGAAGCCTCTATCGCCCGCCGTCTCCTGTCTGTTGCCGTGTCCGACTTTCTGTGCTGGTTTCCTATTGGTCTGTGTGGGGTCCTGGCTGACAGTGGTGTCGTCATTTCAGGAGAGGTCAACGTGGGAATGGCCATTTTTTTGTTACCACTTAATTCAGCGCTCAACCCGTTCCTCTACACCTTGAACGTGATACTAGAGAAAAAAAGACAAAAAGCAAAAGAGCTGCGAGTTCAGAGGCTGCTCTGCGCACAGCTCAGTTCTTGACATTCGATTAATATCATACAAGCTGGGAGTTCCAGCCAGGTATGATGTTCCTAGAGCGGTTAATATTCGGTTCAGTTCCTAACAATAAAGCCAAAGTATGAAAACAGTGCAGATATGAACTGTTAAAAAGCAATGCTTTGCCCCGTCCTTCTTCCCCCGATGCTAACCCTCCCCTGCACAACATACACCAATTCACTCTCTTCACTCCTAAACAAGCACACACACACACACACACACACACACACACACACACACACACACACACACACACACACACACACACACACTACACTATATATATATATATATATATATATATATATATATATATATATATATATATATATATATATATATATATATATATATATATATGTGTGTGTGTGTGTGTGTGTGTGTGTGTGTGTGTGTGTGTGTGTGTGTGTGTGTGTGTGTGTGTACGCACATACGGAAGCACGAACGCACATACACACGCATGCACGCATGAACTCACGCACGCACAAACCCCACACACACACCAACACGCACACATAATCGAGCTTATCTTCAGACAAGCATGCATACATGCAGGCAGGCATACGCACGTGTTGTTAGCTTCATTTCCTTGGAGCTATGGACATGCAATCATTTCATCAATGTGCGTGCAATTATTTCATCATGGAAATTAGAGTTACCCTATTTGTTTCTTACTTACTCTTTTCTATTACCTGTCCCATTTATTATTTACTTCCATATCTATGACACCGAGCTTGCCCCCCCCCCCCCCCCCCCCCCCCCCCCCCTCCCCCCGGGCTAAACCAGACTAAGTCTAAAATGTACTCTTGGATGTGCTGAATCCATGTACACATGCTAACAGAAAAAAATGGGATGGCCTTAGAGTTATTGCCCTTGCCGCAAGGGTAGCTCCCTAAACCTCTTTTCACCAACTCCATTTTCAATAAATAATCTAGTGTTATTAAAAATTTAGGAAACTATTTTTTTGCTTGCTTCCTTGTTTCTTAAAAGCAATTAGTATGTGCCATAAAAAAGAGCATTACAGATAATAGTAAGGCTATGTTTTGGCTTCAGTAATGCATGTTCTTTGCACACTGCTATTTTCATGACTAAAAGACGATGCCATCTCTCGCACTTAAAAAGACATAAACAAATGCTTCACTTGGAACATATTTTCATAAAACTACAATTCATTAGAATAATTTTGACCACACTTGAAGATTCTAGACTACTTTGATATGTCATTGAAAAAAAAGTCCCCCTATCCCCAAAACTGGAATATCTCCCACAGTCCTAATTTCGTCAGTCCTAACTGAAACCCACAAATAATATTTTTCTCCCCTTTAAACTCTTTTTTTTAAATCAATTTTTATTTTTCTCCTTGCAAAAAACATAACCTTTCACATAAATTCATGGCTTTTCACATCTTACCAGCGTACGATTCACATCATATATGCTTCAACAGCCATTTTGGCCAGGCACTATAAACAGTTTCCGTACCACGTGTTGAAACCCACAAATCATTACTTGATTTATGACACTAATATATTTAATTACCACACACAGAATGCTTTCAGTGGCACTTTGTAAAACATATGATCATTCTCAGAATTAAAAGATGTCATCGTAAACAAAGAAGAAAAAAAAGAAAAGAAAGAAAGAAAAAAAGAAGTCCCATACTATGGAAAATATGTTCATAAACAAACATGAAAATGCGTAAGGATACTAAAGGTGAAGGTTGAAGGTTTTCAAACCAATCCATTACATTAACATTGCAAATCAATCACTCCTTACCCCCAAAAAGACAGGATCAGTTGAAATTCTGGAACACTGGCAAACGCTACTATACCTGTCCTCCAGTTCGTTTTCTGTTCTCACAAAAACTAAGTCTGATCGCTGTGCAAGCAAACTTTTTTGCTTGGGATTCTCTGCTTTTCAATCATAATCTAAATAATCATCAGAGCAAAAGCTACCATCCAGTCTGTTCTGCAGTAGACACTGTGTGTCATATCATCATCATCATCATCATCATCATCATCATCATCATCATCATCTCGGTCTGGCAAGTCATCCAGAAGACTGTCAATAACTGTCTATGGGACGATAAGCTCTTCCTCCTCCAAGGTTCAAGTTCTCCTTCCTTCATTACCTATCTGTGGCCATTCATAGGTAGGGGAATCTCTGGTATGGCATAATGAGAGAGCTTCCAGATGCCAACTTGGAAATTTGCACCTCTTAAAAGTACTGCTCAAGGCTCTTGCGACATGGTGGCATTGTGCCAAGGTCAATGTTGTGTGATGCACCCAGGTTGTCGCCTTCACATTTTTTCTTTCAGCAGGGAATGTCTGAGCTCGTCAACTTTGGCAAAACGTGGTTTTTCCATAGTGACAACATGTGAATGACTCCAATCCCTGCATGAGCTCCTCACTGACCTTTCAATACTCACCCAGATTTGCCAGAACACGCTGAAACCTTTGTTCTTGCTGGAGAATTTTCATGGCTCTCACTTTCGCTCTGCCTGTAAAGGCGCTGCAACTGCCACATCCCATAGACGCATGCAGACTAAGAGCGCAGAGTGATGTTCTTGTGTTATTTCACACCAGCAAACTGATAGATTAAAGTGACGCCCCGCACCTGAAGCACCGCAACTCTTAGAATGCTTCCTCAAAGTTTCTTCCATGGTCTTCTCCATGGCACATCTTTCCCCTGGAATGAAAGATCTTGCCACGCTGAAAGCCCCTCGTCTCAACAGTTCAGTGGCTCCTGGGTGTGACTGCTCAATGTTAGCCAGACAATTTCCAAAGTAGGTGAGGTATCTGGCGTAGTTCTGTCCTCCAAAGGAGAAGAAGATGTCTGGCATAAGAAGCATTCACTGGGCGAATGATTCAAAGTTGTTTGTCTTTACAGCATGAAGGAGAGACAGAACCAGCCAGATACCGTCATTGAATGAGAACCAAAACTGTGCTGTTTTTCCCCCTGCTTTCCTTTCCTGGCGTCCTCTCCGAACTGCTCGTCTTCAGCCAGGAAGTCGTTAAAGCCCTTGTCTTCAAGTAGCTGTTCGACTGAATGCTGTGTGGAGGATCCTTTCACCACATCAAACAGCTGGAGGAGTTTAGCAGGCAGAGGTGGGAAACCTTCTTGATCCTCCTCGGTCTGTAGATATGCAGTGAGAGCCAGATGCTCAAGACATTCCAACATTATCTTGTGACAATGGAGGGCTCTTTCAAAGTGTTTGCCGAGTAAGACACCTTGTAGGAAATCTGAAGTGATCAGCCCAGCCTAAAAAAAAAAAAAAATGTCCGAAAGGCCGGAGCCATCCATCTTCTTGCCTACCACTTTCAGGTAGGCACTAATCCAATGGAAAGTACCTATCAGTAAGATGTGGTCTTTGAAGTGCTGTGGCGGACTCCAGATGATGGGGTATGCTTTCATACACACACCAAGATCAAATGTGGCTATGACGTATTGTTGCCCAACATCATGGGTATTCACCTGTGCCTGTCGGAGACATTCTTGAACAGTTTTGGAATCAGTGATGGGGATGATAGATCACAGGATAATAGTCTATTGTTGCCTTTGTTTGAGGCCTACTTGCCTGTGAGAGAGATGAATCCTGACCATCCTGGAACTTGTTCGAAATTCCGCAGTCGAGCAAGGATCCAAATAATGTTGATCTTTCTGGCTTTTGACTGTGCATCAGTGCCACCCAGAAACTGACTTTTGATTTGTTGAAAGAACTGGACTTCTCCTGTTGGTGACATAACACTCGGGGAGTTCTTCTGGACACACCTCTAGAGTTGGAGCACCAGTTCTTGTAACAGATGACATTTGGATTGTACTTCCTCCAGGCTGCTCTCCCCTCTATATCTTGCAGTATTATTCCAAGGGCAGTATGGATTGATCCTTGGCCTTCTAAGGCTTTCAGAAACTGATCGAAGTTGTCGAATTCTGAGTGGAATGCTGAAGGTGCAAGATGAGTTGAGAATGATCTGTGCTGAGAGAAGACTTGACGACTCTTACAGAGACTCTGCTGTGGCAGTTTCTAGTTCTAAACTGAATTGATAGTTCTCTGAATGACCATGTCTGTTCAGCAGAGTCGTGAGTTGGTTGCATGCTTTGGAAGAGATGTTTCAGTACCATGCAAATTAGGACATGTTTTGGCAGCTTCCACTCTCCCCTGTGAGTGCTCTGCAGATGTCCTGTCTTATTGAACTTGTCTTTGCCACCCAAAAGGAAATTCAACTTTCAGATAACCAGTAAGAATATCGCTGTTGCAGAAACTCGTCGGTTGATGGCCATAGCACACTTTCTGCTTTTTGAAAGGATTGATGAATTGTGTATCTGAGCTGGGTAGCAACATCTCTTAATCTGTCAGTGGTTGCCAAGCGAAAGGCACTAGCAACAGCCTTTGAAGTGTCCATACCCAATGCTGTAAACAAGATACTGCATGTCACTTAGAACAGAGGACAGTTTTTCTTCAGTGGTCAGTTTTTTTCAAGTTTTGCTTTTAGCTTAACACTTCTGTACTTAGAGTTTGGGTATTTTGACTTGGCCAAAGCTGAGACATATGTATCCCGCAAGTCTGCAAGTTTCATTACATCTTCCTTCAGGATAATATTCTCTTCTATAATGTCACAGACCTTCTAAAAAACCTGCCAAATGAGCGTCTTCAAGCTCCTCCTGCTCACTCTTTGCTGCTTCATTTCTGCACTACCAATAAGAGGGTTTCTGTAAATACTGTTTGACACAGCTTCTGTGATAATTCGCTTTACATGCAAAAAGTCAAAGTCTCTGATCCTACGTAAGAGGTTTACATCTTGCTTTTTGTCTGCAGCTTCAAAAATAGATTTTCACTTTTTTCTCTAAAACCATTGTGGATTCTGTGGTCCACACACCTTTTGTTTTATGTTTTCTTGCAACTGGTATTGCTACAGAAAATACAATCAGGCTTGAAGATATATTTTCTGAGGTTTCAGATCGAGAAGGTCTAGGCTGGGAATTATCACTCGCGGCACTAGTGCATTGCAAGCGTCCAAGGTTACCTGTGAATCTCTGATAGCAGTCTTTGTGATAGCCATACTCTTGTTCCAGTTTTGCAGGCACTAATCTGCAAGAATATTCCATGCTACAGACAGAATCGGGAGGTTCCAAAAGTCTACATTTAGAGATGTCCATGAGGTTTGTCAGTCTGTTTTTTTATGTTCTTTAAGTCAGATATGTATGTGAAATGTCACATTTTTAATCCTCGAAGTGAATTACACAAACTCGAGCTGTTCCTACTTGGATGAGGTGGTGGCACAATCTGGATGTTTTCGCTTTCATGATCCCATCACTTCTTAGATTTTGCACCCCTCAGTCATCAGCAATCACAAAACTCCATGGGTTTTGCATCAAAATCTGTCTGCAACAGCAGTTTTTTTTTTTTTAAAGATACAAGATATCTTTTTTTAAGGTACCAAATAGTCAGAAATTAAAAAGATCTACCAAAAAAGACGTATCTAAGTATTCCGAGCTATATTCCAATTTGGGGTGTAGGGGTGACATTGTTTGCAATTGTGACATATCTAATTAGTTTAGGGCCTTTGAACTAGGTCAAAATTATTCTAATGCATTGTAGTTTATGAAAATATGTTTCAAATGACGGATCTTTTAAAACATTTCTTTTAAGGTGTGAGAGATGACATTGTCTTTTAGTCATGAAAATAACAGTGTGCGAAGAATATGCATTACTGAAGCCAATATACAGCCTTACTATTATTTGTGATGTTCTTGTTATGATACCTACTAATTGCTTGTGATAAACAAGGTAGCAAAAACTAGTTTTCTAAGTTTAATACCACGTGGTTATTTATTGAAAAATGCAATTGCCAAAAGAGTGGTTTTTTTTTTTTTTTTATTTATTTATTTAGTTATTGGGGGGGGGGGGGGGGGGGTAACTCCTTGCGGCAAGGGCAATAACTCTAAGACCATCCCATTGGTTCTGTTAACAGGCATGAATTGATTCAGCACATAAAGGAACACATTTTAGACTTAGTCTGGTTTAGCCCTGAGGGTCTACCCCCCCCCCCCCCCCCAACACACACACACACCACACACACACGCGTGCTTATTACCGACTGTCTCTAGTTGTGGTTGTGTAAACATATAAGGTGCAGGGTATATGGGGAAGCCTGGCACATTTTTCCTTCGATGAGGATGTTTTCTTGTTTGTTTTGTGTGCTCTGTGCTGGCATTTCTGCTGGGCGATTTGGTGTCATAGACAGCACTCGTTAGGAGTAACTGGCTAATTATCTCATTATAGAAACAAGGGTCCCTTTCCGTTCGTTCTTTAGTATTCGCTATTCCATGGTCTCGTTTAGTGTTTTCATTCGTATAAATCGAGTTAAGGTCACCTGCATTTGTTTTTCTGCTCGCCTCTGTGTTTGTGTGTGACTATATTTGGAATTTTATTCAGAAAAAAAAAAAAAAAAAAAAAAAAAAAGCTGCGGCAATGTTGAAGGTTATTGAATTTGCGTCCCTTTGTTTCTCTGGTTGTTGTTGCTGTACAGATTATCAGGTGCAGGGTATGTGGGTAAAATTGAAATTACCGTTTGACGTCTCCTTGTTTGTTCTACGTGCTCTGTGTTGACGTTCCAGCTCTACGAATTGGTGCCATCAGCAATATTCGTATGAAGTTATGGATGCAGAACTATTTTCACTAACTGAGCAGGAATAACCCTGCCTGTTTATTGTTTACCTTTTGTCAGTATAAGTGTCTCGCAAATAAATGTAGTGAGTCAAATATGTTATTG
>JADBJO010032142.1:0-16002 GCA_016801955.1 Conus betulinus | reverse complement strand
ATGAACATTTGTATGTTGTGTGTATCGGAAACATAAACGTTTTTTGAGAATATACAAAGTATGTCTTTGCGTTTGAACTTTCTGAGATTTTCCATCAAGGAGAAAACCATTATGGGCCATAAGTAACGGCTATAACGGTAAACTTAAATATCGGGCATCTCTGTGGCCCATAATAAACATACCTACAAATTTTCAGAAAGATCGGCCATTTACTTTCTGAGATATTCCATAAAAAATAAAAACCGTTATGGGTCGTTATAACTGTTAGTAACGGTCATAACGGTAAATTAAACGTCGGGCATGATCCGTGACCCATAATAATTATACCTACAAATTTTCAGAAAGATCAGCCATGTACTTTCTGTGACATTCCGTAAAAAAAAAAAAAACTATCATGGGCCGTTACAGCCGTTATTAACGGTACAACGTTGAACTAAAACGTCGGGCATCATCCGTCGCCCATAATGGACATACCTACAAATTTTCAGAAAGTTCGGCCGAGTACTTTCTGATATACTCGATAAAGGAGAAAAAAACATTATGACCCGATATAGCCGTTAGTAACGGCTATAACGGTGACCTAAAACATCAGGCATCATCCGTGACGCATAATTAACATACCTGCTAATTTTCACACACAGATCGGCCAAGTACTTTTCTGGGATATTCCATAAGAAAAAAAAATCCTTACAAGCCGTTACAGCCGTAAGTAACGGCTATAACGAGGTAAACTAAAACATCGGGCATCATCCATGACCCATAATGACGTACCTGCTCATTTTTACAAAGATCGGCCAAGTACTTTCTGAGATATTCCATAAAAAAGAAAAACCGTTACAGGCCATTACAGCCGTTAGTAACGGCTATAGCGGTAAATTAAAACATCGGGCATCATCTGTGGCCCATAATGAACATACCTACAAATTTGCAGAAAGATCGGCCCTGTAGTTTTGTCTGGAGCGAGTGGAACACATTTTGACCACGGACACACAGACACACAGACAGACACACAGCATTTCTTCGTTCCCATTCTAAAGTACTCCCTGTTCTATAAGAACTGGGAATACAAAAAATGATCGTTTTCTGTTTAATAAAACGTTTACTGTGTTCAGCATTTTGCTATTTTCAGTAGAACCGCCCCCCCCCCCCCCCCCCCCTCCTCCCTCCTCCTCTGCAGATACCAGCTTACAGAAGTTAATAGTGACTTTCTATTTCATTAATAAGTAGGTAAACAGTGTTCTCATTATTTCATATATTGGCTGCTCGATCTTACTATTCATCAGCAATGATGTTCATATTGTAACATTTACATAACTGTTCGTTTCTTTCAATACCATATTTTCCTCTGTCTGAACAGGGGCTTTTTGATTACAGCATACACACACTCACACACTCACACACACACACACACACACACACACACACACACACACACACACACATGCACACACAGGCGTGCGTTTGCGCACTGAGAGAGAGAGAGAGAGAGAGAGAGAGAGAGAGAGAGAGAGAGACAGAGAGACAGAGACAGAGAGAGAGAGCGAGATAGAGCGAGAGAGAGAGAGACAGACAGACAGACAGACAGAGAGAAGAGAGAGAGAAGTCAGTACAGTGCCAGCCTTTCATTCTCAGATCCTTTGTTCCGAATTTGAGACCGGCTGTCCTGCTAAGATTATGACACTACGCGTGCTATAAATATGCGTTTGCAAAACAGAAATGGTGGACATGGGGGTGGGGGGAGGGGGGTAGAGGAGTGTCGCATGAAGGTGGTGGTGGTGTGGGGTCTGGGTGGGAGGGTGTGTGGAGTGGAAGTGGGTGAAAGCTGTGCCACGCTGACACCGTGTCTTTTTTGGAGGTGAAAGCTGTCCCACGCTGACACCGTGTCTTTTGGAGGTGAAAGCTGTCCCACGCTGACCCCGTGTCTTTTTGGGAGGTCAAAGGTGCAGCTCAACAGACACAGACCTAAACAGGGAAGGGACCGGTTTTGTTCAGAACACGTTTAGTTCAGACGTGTTCCAGCGTCGTTAGTATCTTGTTTGGACGTCAAGCATGACGAATAGTGATGTCCCTTTTTCCACCGGTTTTCCTCACCTGCAATGGTACCATGCAATTATCTCTTGATCCAGGTGGTCAATGCAAACTTTCGATTTACTGATATAGTTTGCTGACTGTTGTCATGGAAAGAATAGCCTGTTTAATTTGCTGTTTGCATAGGGATTTCATGAAGGCTTAGTTCACCATACATGACAAACGCTTCCTTTGATATATTTTGTAACACGTGCATGTGTGTGTGTGTGTGTGTGTGTGTGTGTGTGTGTGTGTGTGTGTGTGTGTGTGTGTGTGTGTGTGTGTGTGTGTGTGTGTGTGTGTGTGTGTGTGTGTGTGTGTGTGTGTGTGTGTGTGTGTGTGTGTCTCTGTATGTGTGCACCCATTCATTCTAATGTGAAACAGCTGGGAAGAAATGCAATTCTCAGTTTCTTGGTGAACTTCCGTCATTTTTTAAACGTTGCCTACATTGTTCAAGGTTAAAGAAAACAACCATGAGCTTTTTATGCTACTGAGCATGTTTGCATAAGTCTGAAATGAGGAAACAAGCGTTTTGTCTTCACATTTGAAAACAAAATACTGACAGTATGACCTTTGAATGTCTAGTGTATTATTTGCGGCATGTGTTTGTCTTAGTTTCTATTGGTATCTCAATAGCTGTATATATTTGAAAAAGACTTCTTTTCCCACGTCAGCTAATGGCATATTACAAAATGAGCAGATTATTAATGTTATGCACATACACAGGTGCATCTGTATACACATATCACTATCACTATTAGCTTTCAACCCATTTCACACATTATACGTACAAGCGACAGTATGTGTTCAACACACTGGGCTCAAGCTTCCTTTCTTGACAGACCAAAAAGAATGGGACGCCTTCATTCCATGGGCAATATTCCCCAGGGAAAGATGTCTTCGCTCGCTTTGTAATGATGTACACCATATACATTGATCCTTTCTACTGTAATTCAAAGGTGCACTTTCTAGTTCAGCGACATTTCCGTTGATGCCACGTTATGCGTGCAGTAGGGGTAGGGTCACTGGAAGTCAGTTGACCAGTAATCCTTCATCACCCCCTACCCCCCCCCCCCCCCCCCCCCCCCCCCCCCCCCCCCCCCCCCCACCCCCCCCCCCCCCCCAGTCCAGCCAGGCTATTATTTGTCGTTTGTTCACTGTAACCTATTGTCACGTGCAGAAGAAGGCAAAAACTCATCTGTATACACCACAGACGTTACAGTATTGAACGGAATCATTATTATTATTATTATTTATAAATACTTATAGCGCCCATCCTCTGCCTGTACAATTCTATGGAGGACTATTGAGTACGTCTTGAAACCACCATATACAACGCTATCACATGGCTGCTATCTTTTCTCACCTGCTCACTTCTGAGCTCACAGTTTAACTCCTGACACTTCAAATGTCTCTACATCAAAACATAAAGACTTTCTTATTCTCACAGTCTCCCTTTCTGTTTTGGAGGTCTTTGCCGGCTATGAAGTCAAGTATCCTCACCCCTGAGTGTGTTTCAGCTGTACAAATCAAATGGTATCTCAATAGCTGTATATATTTGAAAAAGACTTCTTTTCCCAAGTCAGCTAATGGCATATTACAAAATGAGCAGATTATTAATGTTATGCACATACACAGGTGCATCTGTATACACATATCACTGTCACTATTAGCTTTCAACCATTTCAATAGCTGTATATATTTGAACAGAGGTTTTGCTTGGGTTACCTGTCATGTTGGAATATGAGGCGACGTGGTTGTTAATCACTTGCCAGTAATGCCACAAATAAAGTGTTGAACAGATTCTCTATTCCTTACACCGATTTGAATTCAAGATCGATGGCAAGAAGACTGGAACTTGCAGATGGTTACCACACACTCTTTTTCATACCTGTCTAAAAACTTAAAGATTTTGCCATGTGTCGTTTTCGGCATTAAGGAAGAAAAAGTGTTGTACCAATTGCACACAGTTCACTCTTTTACACTAATGTGTATTTCAAAGGTGAAGATGTGATGTATTCAATGTGATATACCACGTACAAAAAAACCCTTTCGAATATACTGTTAGGAATTACATGCAAGACATAAACACTTCACAGCAGACTCTATGCAAATCTCGCTCAGGGATGTCCCAATCGACTTTGTTGAGCTCCTGAAAGAGACATACTTTTATCATCTGATCAAACAATTTACAGAAAAATCATTTAATACGTTAGCGTGTCTTTAAAAACATGTTTTAAATGTGTGTGTGTGTGTGTGTGTGTGTGTGTGTGTGTGTGTGTGTGTGTGTGTGTGTGTGTGTGTGTGTGTGTGTGTGTGTGTGTGCGTGCGTGTGCGTGTGTACGCGCGAGTATGTGTGTGTGTGTGTGTGTGTGTGTGTGTGTTTGTGTGTATGTGTGTGTGGGGGGGAGGGGTTGTGTGTGTGTGTGTGTGTGTGTGTGTGTGTGTGTGTGTGTGTGTGTGTGTGTGTGTGTGTGTGTGTAAGTGTGACCTTCTTTGTAGAGAATTGACGTAGATAAAGTGACAATCTTAACACGGTCCTTTGCAGTCTGCTTGGCAATAATCAACATGAATTAATACTATCTATCTATCTATCTATCTATCTATCTATCTATCAGAATGATCAGCTCAACTGTTCAATAACCCAAGCATTGTCAGCAGCTGAAAACTGTACAGCACAGCCTTTACTTGGACCTTCAAAGAGATGCAGTCCCCCACTGATTGACCAACCAATAATATGTTGAACAATTTGTGGGGAAGAAACAAGTGCATGCTGACAATTCTTCCATCATTAGATTAATTACATGGTCAGCATCCGAAGGTAAGAAGAGGAATGGCGATGGTGGTTAAAGGAAATGATGAGAATGAAAGTCATGGAAATATACACAAAGTCCTTCCCCAGCAGCCTATAGGAACCATTGTAACCTGTCTTGAACACAGAACTATTCGTATTGCCTGATCTGAGGCCTTTCGTACGCTGAATGACTCCTCAGGGAGGCACAACTGATTGTGTCTGTGCTCCCTTGGCATCAAACAGAGAGATATACCTCAGTCTACATTTCTGTGGCATTCTCACCACCAAGGGGTCAACCACAGAATCCAATAGCACCTCGAAGCAGCCAGTAAAGGGTAGAAAAAGTAAATTTGTATCTGTCTGTTGTTACATGTACTCCTGCCCCACCACTGTCTTGTTCTACCTCTTCTTCTGCTTTTTTTCTTTCTTGACTGGTATATTTGATTTATGAAATATGATTATGGAATATTAAACAACAAACATAGTGTAGAAGCACTCTACCTAGCAGTTCCCTTTTGTATTGTACTGTATTGTTTTGTATTGCATGGTGTTATGTTGTGTTGTTTTGCATTGTATTGTATTGTAATGTGCTGGTTCGTATTGCACTGTGAAAGTTACATGATAAAAATTAGTTAAAGATGCATTTTGCTTGATTTGCTTTTTATGCTTCATGTTTCCTTCTTTCTGTGTCTTTTTTTCTCCTTGACGCTTTATTTTGTGTAATAGGTATTTATTTGTGAACGAGACAAGCAGAAATGCTCCTGATGTACCTGATTTTGCGCACTGTCCTCTGTCTGTGCATCTGTACTCTCCAATTGTACGTTACTAAAAAAAAAGACAACAACAACAACAACAACAACAACAAGAACAAAGGAAAGAAACGTAAATGTGGTTAAAAAAAAAGTCTTAAAAACTAAAATCATTATGCAAACCATATAAGATATAAGGATAAATCTTCGACCTTATCCATCAGAATCCAATTAAGGAGGCAATGCAGGTCAAAAAGTGCCAACAGTCAGTGTGTTCAGCTCCACTGTTAATAATCCAAACTTCGTCAGCAACTAAGAACTTTATCTAATTCATCAGGGAGGGATGGCTGATTGTCCCTGTGCTCTCCTGGCATCAAATGTAGATTTGTTCATATATACATATATATATATATATATATATATATATATATATATATATATATATATATGTATTGAATCATAAGCAAAGCTTGCTCTTATGTCTTAGATTGTAGTAGAAATAGGGGGGTGATAAGCATTCATATCTGTAGTGGTAGACCCATTCTGCCTAACTAACAGTATGTGCTTGAGTGGGTGAATGGGGAATAATAAAATGCTTCTCAAAATGAACCTTCAGCAAGCTTATAGTCTCCAAATGGGAGACATCTCCAATGGGGAGGAAGCTCACTAACATATAACTCCTGGTCATATACCGGTATTTCGAAACCTGATTGTTCTCCTCAGTGACCGCGGAAAGTGGTAATTTGACTCCTCTGCCTTTTCGGTTTTAAGAAGAATGCTATCTCAGAAAAAGGCTGGTGTGCAAATACCGTAGTGTGTATATATATATATATATATGTATATATATATATATATATATATATATATACTGAGAGGCATAAATTCCGCACATCATGCACACAAGTTCAACGGGAAAGTTTGATTTGTTGCTCCTTTTATGACCCATTCCTCAGTTGGTAGGAGTGTGACAAACCTTTCCACGGCGACATTTCTCGTGCAACACGTGCCAGCGAACAGACATTAGCGCCAGAAGCAAAAAGCCAAACTGGGCGACAACTCAGTTCAGAGTGCATATTGCGTCGCTTTCTTTTCACATGATAACCACACAGTTTAATTCCATAAAATGCCGCAACCAGAATGATTTTATCACACTGCAAGAAAATGCCACGGCTGGACAACAACCAGCGAAACCTTACTGTTGGGATGCTGGGGGCCAGTTCCTCTGTCTGACAGGTGGCAAGAGCCATGAACGCCCACCACACCACTATCTACTGCCTACAACAGGCGCAACTTGAGTGACGACTCAGAGACAGAGCCATTTGCCTTTCCCACCTCAGGAACAATTCGTGACTGCTGCTGCCACCACTAGAGCAACCTTGGGGGAGTGTGGGGGACCCATCACTAGCCACACTGTCAGACGACGCCTGTCAAACACAGGAATCAGTTGTCATAGGCCCTACATTGGCCCTGTATTGACTGACAGACACAGCAGGCCTGGCGCCATTGGGCAGCAAATGGTGTGTTCCTGGGAAGGTGCACATGGAAGAATGTCATCTCTTCTGACGAGTCGCGTTTTTGCATGAGCCATGATGATGGAGGAATCAGAATTTAGAGAGACGACGAGGAGAACAGTACAGTATCATGACCCTTGTGTTAGGCAGCTCGACAGTTTCGTGGCCCTTGGGTGATGGTGTAGGGTGCCCATCAACGCCAACTTCAGATCCCAGCTCGTGGTGATCGATGGCACAACATCATGGCACAGCGTTACTTGAACCACGTTCTCCAGCCTGTCCTGCTTCCAGTCATGGATCACCATGGTGGATGACGCAGATTTGTGTTCCAGCATGATAATGCTACACCTCGCAGTGCCCGGATGACCTGTCAGTTTCTGCAGCAGAATGGAGTGGAAGTGGAAGGCCCCAGACGAGAGAGGTGAACTGATCGCCGTTCTTCAGCATCACTGGGTCAATATCCAACAGGTGCAGATCCAACATCCCATGCAGTCCATGCCTTGGCGTCTTCGAGTGTGTGTAGCTGCCAATGGTGGATACACCAGATATTGACAGAATCATCTCTTTTGAAAGATGGTTGATGCTGTGCAGACAATAACCAGACCAGAGCAGACCTATACATCATGGCTGTTAGAACGTGATGCCTAGATCTCTCTCTCTCTCTCTCTCTCTCTCTCTCTCTCTCTCTCTCTCTCTCTCTCTCTCTCTCTGCACTGACCAACGCAAATAAAGACACATTCTTTTCTGCCCATGATCATGTACATCTAGCAGATAATACCCCAAACACTGTCAAACTGCTAAAGGAACCAACACGTTCATTGCAATCGGTGCATGGCGTACGTTGAGGCTTCCATGAGCTGCAGAACAGTTCCATCACCTCTTTCAAATGACAGCTTTAATGGTGCTCACGAGTCGGAAACTCATGCCCCATTTCCCTGTGATTGTTACACAGACAGGCCCATTGCATTCTGACATGAGATTTGTATCATGAAGTGAGTTCTGGACTGGAACCAGGCTTACACCTGTGAGCAAAGCCATGACTGGATGAACCGATCTGACTTAGTGTCCAGGACAGTAAGTTCTGTTGGCAGACAGGCGGAAAACATTCTCTTCTTGTTCGTCGCGCAATCAAAGTTTGACTGTGATGGTGAAAGTGTCAGTGACCTGACAGCTTCATTGCAGACTAATCACACTGTACTTCCTTCCTCCCCTTTCCAATTTCTCATCTCCAACATCGTCCTAAGTTTTCCTCTTGACGAATCTCCAATAGACTGCAGATCGAGATAAGGTGAGTTCGATAAGCAAGTTGTGTCAGCAGCACGCATGCATAGTGCTTGTTCAACACGATTGATCCAAAAAGAACGATCACATCCCCCTTTTCTTCCTCTCAGACGAACATCACACGCAGCCAGAGTATGCTGCCAGTGGCATGTTTTAACTGACTCTGGCCCTTACTTACTCTACTGGGGGACAAGCAATTTCTTTTCCATTTACTGTTTCCCAGGGCAGCTCAACCTTATCTGATAATTTCTGTCCCTGAACAGCGTTGGACGGTGGTCATTCAGACAGCCGTGACGTATTCTCAAAGATAAATAGCAGCTGGCTAGCACACGTAGGTTCTGTGCAAATGTCCACTTTCCAGCAGAAATCTTAATACAAAAAAGAGAGTTTGATTTGCATCGTTGGGTGGCTCAGAACAATCCTTTGAGTTTTCCTTGTGGTGTTTTAAAGAAATGTGCCACATTGTTTCTTCAAGACTTCATGCGTGTACAGATAGATAGATAGATAGATAGATAGATAGATAGATAGATAGATAGACACAAGGACGATGACAGAAAAGAAAAAGAAGAAACCCCTGGGGAGAAATTAACCTCTCTCCTACTCAGAAATGCGTTTCAACTCCTGAATCCCTAACATTTAAGGGGAGCTTACCGCTTAAACAAACAAATGTGCATTTGAAATTGTTATGTCTATTCAGAATAAAATATTAGCAATGAACTGTGTGTGTTAGCTTTTTTCTTCCGCAGAAGCCCAGGCAGGAGTTGACCTACTATGGTAATCTGTGTCTTCAGGAATTTATGATGGGTGCATTGTGCTGCTCATTAACTGTACAGGCTGATCCTTGAAGATCGTCCACGTACTGATGGCACTGCGTCGCTGTAGAACATTTGGAACACTCTCAGTGATCACCTCAGCTGCCACTCTCTCTGTGATTTTTCCCAATGCAAAGCAGGTTCTGGGAAGTTTCGGAGTTGTTTAATGTTTGACGCAGAAATTACCAACAACAGTATCATGGTCTGGTCGTCCAAGTGGACTGATGGTTTAAGGTGTGTGATGGACTTAATGTAACACGATGCCCAGGTGACTATTTCTGCGGGTAGGCAGATCAGCATATGACGCAGTCCGTGCTTCTCTGTGATGCTGACGACAGCCTGTCTGTAAGGGAAAGGATCTCCAGTTCCGCATCTGGGCAGCTGCAATCTTCACGGAACAGGGTAGTTTTTCTTGCACTAGTCATTGATTTTTTTTTCTCTCTAAAAACGAATCAAGATGTTTCATCTCACAGTGTGGCTGTGGAAAGGGCCCAGATATAAACCCTTTGTTTGTTGTGTTTAAATGTTGACCACATGATTTCTACATTCTCTGAAGTGGATAATTCTCTCAGCTTGGCACATAATATATTTTCTTCAGAGGAAACAAAGGGTGCTTCTGTCAAGTCTGTATGGCGCACAGCCCAGAGGAAATACTTCGCTGCATGTCACTGTATCTCCCCCATTGATATTTGACTGAACCTCACAGTATTTCAATGAGTAATGGCCAATACTTGGTGGTGCTCGTCATCAGTAGATATATTCTGGTATATGTTAGGTGGTTTTGTGTTCCAAAAAACGAAAGACTACTGATACAGATGGGCAGAATCCTTTAACCTGTGTGTCTAATCTTTTGTTTGCGTGGACACAAGATTGGGGTTTGACGTCTGATCTTCTGTCTGAGTCGGCACAAGAAAAGGTTTCATTATCCGGTATACTAACTGCATATACACAAGAAGGAGTGTCAATACCTTATCTTGTCTGTGTATACACAGGAAGTGGGGGGAAGAGGTGGGGGGGGGGGGGCTGAATGACCGATTTTCTGTCTGCGTGCGCATAAGAAGAGGGTTCAATGTAAGATTTGTTGTCTGCGTATACTTAAAAATAAGTTTCAATGTCTGATCTGTTTGCGGGTATATAAGAAAAGGGTTCAAAATCTAATCTTCCATCTATGTATACACCAGGAGGTTCTATGTCTGATCTTCTGTCTGCTTATACACAAGAAGGAGGTTCAATGTCTGATCTTCTGTCTGCTTATACAGAAGAAGGAGGTTCAATGTCTGATCTTTTGTCGCCTACAAACAAGAAAGAGGTTCAATGTCTGATCTTCTGTTTGCTTATAGACAGTAGGTGGGGAGAGGTTCAATGTCTGATCTGTCGGCATGACCGCACGTCAAGGGTTCAACTTTGAGCAGGCCATTGTTTATGTTGACGCTGGAAATTAAGGGAAGAATCACTTATGACCATCCTGCACAAACCCTGGACCAGGCTCGATCCTACGATCCTCAGAAAGGAACGTGACGTTTTGACACTGACAGACCCTTTCTTGTACTTGACTATACGGCCTACTTGGTCAGTTAGTTAGTTAGTTAGTTAGTTAGTTAGTTAGTTCGATTGTTAGTTAGTTAAGCAGTCAGATAGTTAGCTAGTCAGTAAGGTTGCATCTTTGTTTGTTTCTTTCTTTGTTTATTTTTCTTACATTTCTATCATTTTATTTTATCAAACGGTTTTGGTCGACAGATAATTCGTGATTTTAAGAGTTTAGTACCTTCTCTTCTTGTATTTGTCCCCGTTCCTCTCTGCTACCACAGTCCACACATAGTAAACTGGACAGAGAGCTGAGTTGAGCGGTAATACGAACACAACCATGGCGCTATGGATAGTGTCTAAAACAGTCACACCAGCTGAAGTCATTATGATACAACTCCGAATGTCAGCCAACAAACAGCGTTTGTAACGCCAAATTTTGTGGTCAAGTTCGCCGAAAAATACACTGACCTTTTATTGCAATCAAGTTTGATTCTGTATTTTGGTAATCGATTGTAGACACAAACAATTAACCACACTATTATCAAACTTAAAATGAAATTGATGGTTGCAACGACTGTAAACCACTTGAACCCCAGTACATCATTGTAATGAGTAGAGAGGGCCAGACGGCACAGACCAGACTGATCATGGAGACCCCAGTGAGGCAAACCAGGAAGAAACGGAATAAACGAGAGCATAATTGCAACAACCCATGCTATGAAACATGCTGTCACTGTGAACTGTTTACTGTGTCGCTCTGATTTCCGATGAAAACAAAGGATGATGGCATGATTCCAACTGATGAACATGATGACAAGAATCGATACTTCAATGGACACAAGCCACAGGAAACCACTTACCTTACACATGGTGCTATGGGTCCACCGTTTTTCTGTTTGGATGTATTCTTCAGACAGCATTCTGTCGGCGACTATGGTCATCCCCACGTGACCTCCCATAAGTATGTTAGCAAACTGCAGTTGTCCTACAGCTGCTAGGAAATTTCCCTCGAATAATTTACTGAATGACCATGTAGATAGAAAACAAGCTGCATTCCCCAATATCGCAGATATGCCTGATAACCAAAGAACATTCGATACAATTCCGATGGCAGCAGCGTTTCACATGAAGCTAGTATGGTGTGGGGTGCTAGACATTTCAGTTTAACTGACTGTTGAGGAAGTAAGTTATCACAGCAAAATCTGTAGTCTGATGAAAAGATCGTTTGGATGTGCATGGCTTCTGACAAGGAATCCCATGGAAAGTGTTTAATTGGATTCCATCGTATATCGACTTCAGTCAGTCGTGGTACATTGGCAAAGCCTGTAGACTTAATATTTTTTACTGCAGAAGAAGACATGTTAGCCATTTAGCGTGGTACAAGTATACAGATAATAGGGTGTTGACAATATTGGTATGCGTTTTTGATAGACTCACTCGTCTCAGCGCGTAATTGACGTGCTTACCCAGTTGATTTGTAATCTGACTGAGTGGATTGTTTACTAAGTAGACTGTTCTTAGGTGTGGCAATTGAAAAACATCAACCACCTGAAGTGTATATAAGTAATTATTAGAAAGGTCTATGTGCTGTAAGTTGTATAGTTTAATGCCAGTTACGTTGAACAGTGAGCAGTCCGACAGAATCAATCGAATTAAATGTGAATTTTGGGTCAAATCTGTCGGTACCATTCCCGTGCCTTCAGCGTCTAAGCAGCGAAGTTGGGGGAAAGATCAGCACGAAATATGTTGGTACATAAGAAAGAATGACCTTGACACAGACAGCCCTCAGGACAGGTCCTGTCACACATCAGTTCATCATCCCTATGTGGACACTGCCCCCAGGCATCACACAGATGATCTCCATGCACACACACTGTGGAGTCCCGACACTGGTAGAATCCAGGACAGGTTCCCCTCTCACAGTCTTGTTCGTCTTCTCCATAGACACAGTCAGACATTCCGTTACAACGAGTATAGACAGGGAGACAGTACAGCCACTCTGCTGTGCAACGATAGTGACTCGCTGGACATGGCTCGCTGATTCTTATACTCTGTGAAGTGAAATAACCGGTGCCGTCTAAGTTGATATGTAAGTGTTCGTTTCTCTTGTTGACAAAATGTGTGTTTCCCTGACAGTGTCTTTCATCAGAGTGATCAAAGCAATCCGAGTATTCATTACATTGTTGGCTGTCCAACACACATTGACCATTCTGACACTCAAAACCAGAACATGGGGGGTGTTCACAGAACGACTCATCACTAGCGTCCGGACAGTCCTCTCTAAAGTCACACACCAGAGTGAAATGCACTGTCATGAGATCATCATCACATGTAAACATGACATCAGCGAACTTCCCTGCGTGGAGCCTTGTATTGTTGTTCTGGTCATTTCATGTCTACTGACACATACTGTAAATTCGCAGTTCTGGAATAAATGTTACGATTACATAAGAATTGATGAGTAAAATGACCATTAGGCTTAGTAGAAAAGAACTGTCGAGTTTTTGAAAATCTGAACGAAATCGAATATGTCTGAGTTAGTACAACGTGAGCAGCAAAGACACGAATTCCATGTGATCGTGTTTCGCACAGAACACTTATAGTGTTTCCAGGAAAACGATGTACTATTCTCATTGAAATGAGTTCAAACCTTCTGGCGCTTCTTCTGGCTTTGCTTGCATACACGAGAAATCCTAATTGTAAATGATCCATGTTGTAGACCGCAGTTTTGTCTCTCCATGCACAGAACTTGCTGTATGTAAAAGATTGAGACAACCACCCTATTGTGAATCCAAATGCTGCAGAAAAGCTTTGATAGTTTTTAAAGATATGCAAAATGTTTTGTGTTTTCTCTTTCTGGTTTTTATAGAAGCTAATTTTCCGCGTCTTGCGTTGCATATCTTATATGTATCGATAATACCATAAAATATGTTTAAAACCGACTGTCGCTTTATATGAATATAACATTTTGTTGTGTGAAGCTACCAATCCCTGACAACCAGAACTGCTGAAAGAACAGTGTTCTGTTTCATCCCGTCCATCTTCACACTCTGGTTGTATGTTACAGTGCAAATGATCCTGGTATTTGCTGTAACGGCCAAAAGAACAGTTAAACAAGCACCAGGTAGCTTTCGTGGTGCGTCACTCTCGGAAATGATGGAAAAATATGCTTTTGTGTATAGAATCTCACTGTCAAGAGAAGTCGATAAAACAATGTGGGAGTCTGATTCAAAATATAGAAAAAGTGGAAATCTGTTTCAGTGTTCTTCAATGCATAAAGTCGATGGGGTTTGTTTAGTTTCCTATAGTAGATCCCCATAAAATCACTTCTAAGTGATTGGAATTCAGAACCACTTTGTCGGATACTAAGTATGAAAACAGATCTTGGTGGTACGTTCATATCAATCTCTTAAATGTTTATTAATGTGGTGACAACCTCTGGTGCCACAACATAGCCAGAGTGTTCTGTAATATACTCTGCAATTAAATCCATTTTTTGTTTTGCTTTCGATATTCAAGCTTACAAAAGGACCGTTTTTGTAATAAAAATACAAGTCACTTTCTTCAAAATCAAAAACGATTTCATCTAAAGAATGCCACGCGCATTTAACAGTGCACCTCAAGCATTTCCCTTGTGAAACACCGCCCACATGCACTTCCCACTGATTAGAACTGCACTCATATTCAAATCGTGTAATATGAACGCGAAGACTAAAAGCCATGCTGTGTACAAGCATTTTACAGAAAGAGGTGGAACCCTCACACACCCCATACACCACACCCTGGTGTGCTGTGAACTGTGGTAAATTGTTTTCACAGTCTGAGGCATTGACCCACAGGAACATGTCGTCTGTGTAGTTCTGGTTCAGGAGATAGTCCACACCTGGGCAGACGCTACTGATATTCGTTTTATTAACAGCAGGTCTGGCGGTATTGTCTTTGTACGCATTTGAACTGTTCACAAATCAGTTTAGTCTATGGAAACAAATTGAACGTAACAAACAAAACAGTAACATTCTAATATCCTGAAATATTGGAAAGTATGTACAAAAAAAAATCACACATCCTCGACTGTCACACTGTCACTCTTGCACACACGCATTCATAACAGCATTTACATCATACGTACACGCAATCCCTCCAGTCAACCAAAGGCACACTACAGAATGTGTTTTCTTCTCCCCTCTCCTCCAGGGAAAAAACTTTACTAAATGAATCAAACACTTCCAACAATGTTTAGTACATTCCAGTAATTAATAAACAAACTCTATACATGTTTCTCTCTCTCTTCACACCGAGAGATAAGTCAAGCTACGAACTGATATCAATAAATTCTTACAAGATTCCTCCTTCTTGCCGGAAAAGAATACCCACATCTCTAAGAATAACATTGGCCCAAGATCCAGACTAGGAGAATAAATCATTCATGCATTCCTGATGTCATGCTGCATTAGAGAAAGCGCTCGCCCCATACTGTCATGATGTCCTGTCCACATCAGAAAACGTGCTGACCCCTTGAACTCTCCGGTCACTGGGGAACACGATGAGATCCGACTCCTCTACCTGGGGTCTTCAATTGCTGGGGCTGAACTATCGGTGTGTTCCCTAAACCATGGCCACCGTTAAACACCCGTCTCAGCACTTAAGAAACAGATGTCATCGCAGCATCAGAGGAGGAATATCTGAGGGGGTGAAGGTGAAGGGGGCTGAAACACGAATAAGGTTCGTGTAAGTAACCTGCTTCCCAACTCAACATATGAATTCTTTCTTTCTCTTTTCTTAAGGTTTCCCCTGTACCTTTCCCCAGCTACCTATGGCTCACCTGGTAATGACTGGCCAGCGGTGACCTTGACCAACGTCCTGACAGGTTCGAGTCTTTAGGCCATCTCCTGGGCTAAAACTAATTCTTTTCTCCCTCCTCCTAGTGAGTGCATACTCAGTGTTCAAAACACATGACCAGCACCTTACCAGCCCTTATTAAAAACTATCTCTCAGTGGTCACTTTCACCCAATGACCCCCCTTGTTTATTTTAATGAGTGATCCTCACAGTTATTGGAGATGCCCTCTACACTAGTCAAGCCACATGAATATTCTTCCTTTTTAGTTGTGGCATGGGGGAAATGATTCATATCACTAGACTACATGTGACAGAGCGTCACATGTCTTGATGTGAGGCTACGTCACATGACACTCCCCATCCTGAGGTGAAAAAAATAATTTTCCCCAGAAAACATTTTTTAAAGGATATACAACTTCACTT
>JADBJO010032141.1:7500-16002 GCA_016801955.1 Conus betulinus | reverse complement strand
TCGTTACTTTTTAAGACTTTTTGTTTTTTTTTTTAGTTTTTTGTTTGAATCGTAAATTATATGCTGCTTTTATTGATTTTGAAAAAGAAGCCTTTGATTCTGTTAATAGGAGTATTTTATGGCATATTTTCTTCAAAAATTGAATAAGAGGAAAATTTATATAAATGTGTCATGAGCATGTATGACTCTGTAAAAAACTAGTGAGAAGTGGTGGGTCTTTGACTGATTACAAAACTGCACGACTGAGTTAAGCAAGGTGATGTATGTAGTCCTATATTGTTTTCCTTATTTATCAATGAATTGACATCAGATGTTATTTAATTCTGGACGACATGGGGCAATGTTCATAAATGATTTCCTTGAGATTTTTACTCTTCTCTTAGCTGACGATGTTGCATTAATGTCTGAAACTATCACTGGTTTACAAACCCGGCTGAACAGTTTGGAAAGAGCTTCTTCTGCATTGCGGTTAAAGATAAACACGAACAAAAGTAATATTATTGTGTTTAGAAAGGGTGGTTATCTTGCCGCCAGAGAAAGGTGGACACATAATGGAGTCAGTATGCCTGTGTGAATGCTTGGAAGTATCTTGGTATTTACGTTTCTGCACGCTTGATCTTCACCTTTGCTTGTAAAGATCTTGCAAGTAGAGCTAAATGCGTCATTGTGTATTTTGAAGAAATGGATACTGCTAGATAATAGATCTTTGTGTTTGTTTTTAAAATTTATTTGATATCGAAATTCAACCAACGTTACAATATGGCGCTGAGCTATATGGGTTTTGAATCTGCTGCTGTGCATATTGAGAAAATTCATTTATATGCTTTTAAGAAATTTCTTTGCGTTTCAATGAAAACACCGAATTGTTTGGTATATGCAGAGACTAAATAGATATCCGATTGTTTTAATTTCAATGGTTATTGTGTATTCATTACCTGGTTAAGGATAACACAAATGAAGATGCTCGTATAGAGCCTATTACTATGCCAGAGGTGCCAGAGAAAAACTGGATTACGAAAGTAAGGCTGAAACTGTGTGAATACAGCTTTGGTTTTGTGGGAAAAATCAGGTGTGTCGGTGATACAAATGCTTTCGTTCGTGTTTTTTTTTTAAACGGTACACACTGATCGACTGCAGTTGGCAAAGATGGAACTCACATGTTGAAGATAGCAGAGAAGATTTGATATTTACAGAATTTTAAATCCTATGCACTGTGTACCGGAATATTTGTCCATGGATATTGAAAGACATTTGAAATATATCGTAATCAAGTTCAGATTTGGTATTTTTCGGATGCAACATTCTCAGTGTTATAGCAGTTTAAACGATATTGTAAGTACTTGTCCATTGTCAGGAATCACAAGAAAATGAAGATCATTTCGTCCTTTATTGTCCTGAATCAAGGTATCTTAGACAACAGTGTATTTCAGCTGAATACTTTAGACATCCTTCATTCTTCAAATTGATTTTGTTATGACGTCGACAAATTATAAAACAGTGAAAGAGCTGGCTGCGTATTGTACAGAGGATCTAAACGAAGGAATTCTGTAATATCTAAATTCATTAAGCTACCCCGATTGGTAATGGATTTTGGAAAGGACTATTTTGCAACGTTATTTTGCATGTATTCCCCTTCTAAGGGGCCAAGGCCTTTACAAATAACATTTTTGTCTTCTCTCTCCTCTCTCTCTCTCTCTCTCTCTCTCTCTCTCTCTCTCTCTGTCGTCTGTCTGTCTGTCTGTCTGTCTGCCCAACTGCTTTGTTTTACTATTTAATCCAAGATCAGTTTCAATATAATTATGAACTAGAGGTCTGAACCGTGAATGTATTCATGAGAATTTAAAAAACCATCACTGACACAGCTGGGCTGTCGTTAACCTGCTTCTGGTTGTTACACATGTGTACTTGGTAAGTAAATCTGTTGTATTTACACTCCACCTAGCAAAAAGCAAATCTATATATAGAACAGGAGAGAGGAGACGAGCTCGAGATGAGAGAGAGATTGAGAGAGAGGAGGGAGGGCAGACCTCCACTGATAGGACAGACAGAGAGAGAGAGATGAGTAAGATGCGAGAGAGAGACAGAGGACAGACAGATAGACACAGACAGAGTGAGAGAGACAGAGTAATCGAGAGAGATGGAGATACAGGGAGACAGGAAAAAGCGACAGATATTAAACAGAGACAGAGCTAGACAGAGAGAGACAGGCAAGAGAGAGCGATGAGAAGAGAGAGAGAGAGAGCGAGAGTGAGAGAGAGAGAGAGAGGAGATGAGAGAGAGAGAGGGGACCGGAGAGACAGGGGGGGAGGCGAAGGGAGGGGGCGTGAGCGGAGGGGGGGGGAGGGGCGGGGTGGGGGGGAAGGGAGGAGTGTCTTGAGGGGGGGGGGGGGGGGGGGGGGAGGAGGAGAGAGGAGAGATAGAGAGAGACGGGGGGGGGGGGGCAACTTCTTCGAAGTACACGAAAGCTCTCGTCTCAACCACAAGCGATCATGTGCACAGCTAGACAGCTAGACACAGCTAGGGAGGAAGGGAAGGGGGGAAGGGGAGTGAAGTGGAGGATGGGTGGGGATGGGGGGTGAGGGTAGAGACTGAGAGTAACATACTGCTAACCTTGATTGCAGTTTGTAAGACAAAGAGAAACACACACACACACACACACACACACACACACACACACACACACACACACACACACACACACACATACATACAGAGAGAGAGAGAGAGAGAGAGAGAGAGAGAGAGAGAGAGAGAGAGTCGGGGGGGGGGGGGGTTCGGGAGATAAAAGGGGGGCTGGGTTGCAGACGAAGGTGCGGCTGACAATTGTCACATCACGTAGTAGTAGTAGTAGTAGTAGTAGTAGTAGTAGTAGTAGTAGTAGTTGTTGTTGTAGTAGTAGTAGTAGTAGTAGTAAAGACGAAGAAGAAAAAGAATGGATTTTATATGGCGCAATTCTTGGGATCAACTCTTTGCGCTCAACACACACTCAAACACTCGCACTGACATGTGTTCACACACACACACACACACACACACACACACACACACACCTACCAACACAGGCACACTTATCAAGTTCATCGGATCAAGCGTAAACAATACAGTTTTGCATGCAGTACAAAAAAAGTTAGGTCAGATTAATAGACACAGCATTTAGATATTATGGTTGAAGGAGGCTTTCCTAAAGAAGTATGTTCTTAACTCTGACTTGAATGTAGATAATGCGGGCAGGTCACGTAAGCTGTCCGGAAGAGAATTTCAAAGAGTCAGATAAGGGCTGAGAGTAAAGGGTAAAAAGAACTGGTCCAAGGACAGAGCCCTGGGGAACACCATACAGAAGAGGAGAAGGGATGATTCAGCACCATTAACGATTACCGTCTATGTCCTGTCAGAAAAGTATGATGTGAACCATTTGAGAACCATATCGTCAAATCCAAAAGTAACCTTCTGTCTCTTGAGTTGGATAGGGTGGTCAAGAGTATCAAAAGCAGCACTAAGGTCGAGCAATGCTAGAAGGGAGACCAGTTTCATCGTCTGATTTATAAAGCAGGCAGTCTAAGACAATCAGAACTGCAGTCTCTGTGCTGTGGTTTTTTTTCCCTATAAGCGGACTGACACACTTCCAGGAGACCGTTATCTGACAAATGGATTGGAGCTGCTTCAAGACAACACGTTCAAGGATTTTAGAAAGAAATGAAAATTCGATACTGGTCTAAAATCCTTCGTATCATTTGCATCAAGACCACTTTTCTTCAGCTAAGGTGTGACAACAGCATGTTTGAACTGTGGAGGGATACAACCAGATGCGAGAGATTTGATCACAATAGACGTAATCAACGGCACCAGATGTGAGGCACACTGTTTCATGAGGGGAGTGGGGATAGGGTCAAGGATACCCCTTTTAGCAGATTGTCTCTAAAACCGCTTATCTTGTCAGAAAAGAAATAACTAAGCTGCTGTGGGAGATCTGAAGCCGGTATATTGCAAGGAAAATGATCATGATTTTGTTTTGCAAAATAGTGTATTTGACGGTAAAAACGGTTGTTTTGACGGAGTACATGAATTAATTTTTTCACCATAATAAGATTGCTTGGCATCTTCAAGATACTGTCCTGCTATTACTACTACTACTACTACTACTACTACTAGTTTTTGTTGTTGCTGCTGTTGTTGTAGCAGCAGCAGCAGTAGTAGTAGTAGTAGTAGTAGTAGTAATTGTTGGTGGTGGTGTTTTAGCAGTAGTAGTAGTAGTTATTGTAGTAGTTGTTGCTGTACAAATAGTAGCAGTAGTAGAAATAGTAGCAGTACTCAATGCCATTTCGTTTCACACCTAGCTTACTGTTCTTTCCCCCGTGAACTTTGTCCAAACTTGCTATATGGATTAAAAAGAAATACCTGTAAACAGAGGGAGAGAGGGAGAGGGTGGACATGGGTGGGGGGTGGGGGGGGGGGAGACGGAGCGGATGCGCCGAACGCCAGGGCGCCCGGCTCGCGGCAAACAACTTTAGACGAAACAGTGCGGATCCACTGTAGTAGTACAGCGTTGACGGACAGTGAGGAGGGGAGGGGAGGGGGGTGGGGGGTGGGGGGAAGGAGGGAGAGAAGGGAGGTCAACGCACCACAAACAAAGCTTTACGCTCACACACCAGTAGCACGAAGGCACCCAGTAAAACAACCAGTAGCACCCGCACGAACCTAACCACGAAGGTAAGACAAAGCAAGAAATGAGGGGAAGGCCACGGCCGTACACAGGCACCACAGACTACACGAACTCAGCAATGAAAAGACACCAGAATACGACATGAGTGTGGGAACGAGAGAGGGAGAGAGTGGGAATGAAAGAAGAAAGGAAGACGAGAGTGGAAAAAGAAACCTATCCTTTGCATGTTGGAATGTGGGGGGATTGTTAGATAAATTATCGGAACCAGACTTTTTTTTTTTTTTTTTTAGAAGTTATCACATCTTTTGATCTGTGCTGTTGAACAGAAACATTTACTTCTAAATTTTTCGATTTCGAATTAAAATTCCAGGACTTTTGCAATTACATTGTCCAGCAGTCAAATTTCACTAGAATGGGAAGACCCTCAGGGGGAACAATCCTGCTGATAGAAAAGAGTTATCTGAATATGTTCAACTGATAAATACTGACATGGAAAATGTACTCTGTGTGAAGTTAATGAAAAGTCTATTGCATTGTGAAAAAGACATTTTGTTTTTTAGGTACTTATGTACATCCAGGAGACAGCCGATGTTATTCTGACAAAGATTACTCATGCACATTGGAACTAATTGAACAATACATATTTGCACAAACAGAACAAGGAAATCATTTCCATTACATCATTGGGGGAGATCTCAATTCTCGTATTGGGGAATGGAGGTTGAGTATCGATGATGAAAATGAGATTACGGGAAGAGAGCAGAACGTGTTTGCACGTAGGTCTAAAGATTCCCACACAAATGGTTTTGGCAAGAAACTAATGTAACTCCACTAAATGGTCTGTGCATAGGAAAGTTCGACGATGCATACACGTATTACTCCGAAAGGGGTAACAGCATTATAGATTACTATATATGTTCTGTTGAACTGTTAGAAAATGTGAACATGTGTCAGATAGTAGAGAAATTGAAGCTCAGCACATGCCTATTATGATGAAATTACAAAACACACTATCTAACGCACAAGAGAACGAGAGCAAGAAATCTTACATGAAGAAACTAAAGTGGGATCCCACAAAACAACAGTATGTCCAGTTCATAGAATCGGAAGAGGCAAAACAAATAATAAAGCAAATACAGAAGAAATAGAAAGAGATGTAGACACGAGTATAGACAGATTTAATAAGCTATTAAACGAGGCAGGGGAAAAACATGTATAAAACAATAGGTATAGGAGGAAAACATAAGACTACAAACAGCTGGTACGATAAAAAAAAATGCCAAATCAAAAGAGAAAAGAAGCAAAACAAGCACTCAATAGCCTGACACGGACGAAAAAGGACAAAAACCCAACCATTTATGAAGAAAGGAGAGAAGCATACAGGAAAACAAAGAGCAGTATACAAAGAAACAATTAGAGAAAAGGAAAAAAAAAGGTATAAAAAAAGCAAACATACGACACACTAGTACAACATCGCAAGGACAGCCAAATGTTCTGGAGCACCATAAAAGTGTTAGAAGAAAGAAGAACACATTACCATCCATTAATATTACACAGTGGAAAGCGCATTTTGAAAGCGTCTTCAACCACAAGACACAGAAATACTAAGCGATAGTGAAGAACAACCACAAGAAGAAGGTTAAAACGAAATTCATGTACAAAACTTAGACGAAGAGATAACCGAAAACGAAGTACGATTAGCCACAGAATTTTTTTTTTTAAAGGCAAATCACCGGGCATTGATGAAATCCCTCCTGATTTTCTCAAAGTTATTGGACAAAATATAGTGCCATTCTTAACGAATTACTCAATAAGTTATGTCAAGATAGTTTCTTCCCCCAATACAATGGTCAAGGGCGGTGATCATACCACAACACAAGAAGGGAGATAGACAGAATCCAGGAAACTATAGAGGAATATCCTTATTATGCATCATAAGCAAGATTTACACAGCAATATTAACAGAAGACTATTTGATTGGGCAGAAGCAGAAAATAAAATAGCAAAGAACAGGCAGGCTTCAGGAAAGATTTCTCCACAGTAGACCATATTTTCACACTAACATCTATGATAAGTAACTGCCTATACGGCAGAAGAAGAAGCAAATTGTATGTAGCCTTCATTGATTATCAGAAAGCGTCTGATACAGTAAATAGAGAAAAACTTTGGGAAATCCAACAGAAACACAAAAATATCTACGAAGATGCTTAACATGCTAAAAGCTATCCATAAAACAGTACAGGCATGTGTAAGACATGGAACGGAGCTAACAGAATTCTTGGAATGTCCCACAGGAGTGAAACAAGGGTGCTTACTGTCCCCCCTAAATCTGTTCATTACTAATTACGTAAGTTGCAGACAATGTCACAGCTAAAGGAAGACACGGATATCAATTCTTACCCGAAAGGCAGAAATATTTTCACTTCTATTCGCTGATGACAAAGCTTTAATAGCAAGAACACCAGCAGGTCTGCAAAACCAAATGGAGAACCTGCAGGAAGCCTCGGACCGCATTGGACTAAAGGTTAATCTTCAAAAAACAAAAAAATCATGGTCTGTAGAAAAGGTGGATACCTTGACAGACTGGAAAAATGGAACTACAAAAGGGAAGAAATTGAGGTAGTAAACAGCTACAAATACTCACCACTCTAACGACTAAACTCTCAGTAGATATTTCACTTTCAGAATATGCAGGAAGGGCGAAAGGGAAAATAGGTGAAATAATGAAAATAATGTATAGCTTAGAGCACTTAGATATAAATATATTTTTAAGCTATTTGATACACAGGTCAACCGCCACCGCTACTGTACGCAGCAGAAGTATGGAGTTTGACTCGTTATTCAGCGGTGGAAAATATACATTTATTCGCATGTAAAAGATACTTGGGGGTAGGGAAGAAAACTCCAAACAACTTAGTATACGGAGAACTAGGAAGATATCCGAGGAGTATAGATAGTTCAATAAAAGCAATCAGATATTGGTTCAAATTAACGAAGATGACTCCAAACAGGATACCTAGACAAGCCTATGAAAGAGAAAAAAAAAACAGAAATAGACACAGCACAGAACTGGGCACTGGAAATTAAACGATGCCTGGATATGTATGGCTTCTCTGAAGTTGGTTGAACGAAGGCGTAGAAAACGAGCAAAAAAAATTATCATAACACTAAAACAAAGAATCATAGATTGTTACAAACAGAGCTGGCATAACAAAATAGCGAATAGTGAACGATTTACAACAAATCATACATTTAAATCACAATACTCCAAACTGAAGAATATTTTCGCGCAATCACAGTCGCGAATTTCAGAAAAGCATCGACAAGACTACGATTAGGAATAAACGAACTGCATGGCAATAAAAAATACAGATAATCAAGCTATAACAACATGCCCCTTCTGCCCAACAGTAGAAACAGAAAATGCGCTTCTTAATGTGGTGCCCAAATTACAGGGAATTACGAACAAAATACATATTCAAACACTTTAGTAATAGGAATGCAATCACACTGGAACGTCTGCTACAAAACGGTTACACTGAAGCCATAAAAGATATAGCAATGTATATCTTCTATGCCTTAAAAACGAGAGAAACCCATATGTAAAAGTAATACTGACGATATATGAAGAATAGAAATTCTAAACAGAAAACAAAATATGTTACAATCAACGTTTCAATCATTTTTTTTTCTGTCATGTTGAAATGTATGTTTGCGTACTCCTGTGGACGGACCGAGGGCCCCACAATAAATGGCGCGGCGTGAAAGTGCGCGTCAAGCGTCTCTCTCTCTCTCTTGATCAAAGCGAAAACCTACCTTCATCCTTAGAAGTAGATTTGATT
>JADBJO010032141.1:0-2500 GCA_016801955.1 Conus betulinus | reverse complement strand
ATCCGTGAACCATAATGAACATGCCTACAAATTTTCAGAAAGATCAGCAAAGTACTGTCTGAAACATTCCATAAAAAAGAGAAACCACTATCGGCCGTACACAGCCGTTAGTAACGGATATAACGGTAAACTAAAACATCGGGCATCATCCGTAATCCATAGTGAACATACCTGCTAATTTTCACAAAGATCGGCCAAGTACTTTCTCAGATATTCTATAAAAAAGAAAAACCATTACAGGCCGTTACAGCCGTTTGTGACGGATATAACCATAAACTAAAACATCCGCCATCATCCGTGACCCATAATGAACATAGCTGCTAATTTTCCCAAAGATCGGCCAAGTACTTTCTCAGATATTCCATGAAGAAGAAAAACCGTTACAGGCCGTTACAGCCGTTATAACGGCTATAACGGTAAACTAAACATCGGGCATTATTTGTAACCCATAATGAACATACGTGCTAATTTTCACAAAGATCGGCCATGTACTTTCTGAGATATTCCATTAAAAAAAAAAAAAAAGAAAGACCATTAAATGATGCTACAGCCGTTAGTAACGGCTATAACGGTAAACTAAAACATCGGCCATTATTCGTGACCCATAATGAACTTACCTACAAATTTTCAGAAAGATCTGCCAAGTACTTTCTGAGAAATTCCACAAAGAAGGTTAACCGTTACAGGCCCTTACAGCCTTTAGTAACGGATATAACGGGGGTAAACTAAAACATCAGGCATCATCCGTGACCCATAATGGACATGCCTGCTAATTTTCACAAAGATCGGCCAAGTACTTTCGGAGATATTCCATGAAGAAGAAAAACCGTTACAGGCCGTTACAGCCGTTAGTAACGGTAATAACGGTAAAGTAAAACATCGGGCATCATCCTTGACCCATAATGAACATATCTACAAATTTTCAGTAAGATCGGCCCAGTAGTTTTGTCTGGAGCGAGTAGAAACACATTGTGACCACGGACGGACGGACGGACACACACACAGACTCACAGACAAACAGACAGCATTTCTTCGTTCCCATTCTAAAGTACTCCCTGTTCTATAAGAACTGGGAGTACAAAAAACGTGTTGTAATGATCTGTAACGCGAGTGCCAGTGATTGTCAAAGCAGAGCAGTCGACTCAGGTGGGAGCAAGTTCGGCGACTGTAGACGGAGGAGACATGCCAGAGAGAGGAGGGTGGGATGCAGGAGAAGGAGGGGGTGGGGTGCAGGAGAAGGAGGGTGGGGGCAGGAGGAGGAGGGTGTCAGGATGCCAGGCTTTGATTAAAAAGGCCATTTTATCACGGCGTCTGCACGTCGCAAAAGCCTGTCGCCAAAGACAAACATTGAAATTACTGAAGAAGTTGTTATGAAATCCAGCGAAAGAGAACATGACAGCCGAAGCATATGAAATTGTACAGCCGACACTGGCAACCATCCTGGCTTCAAACGAGACCGTTCAGAAGGCGATCATGTGAGTTGAAATAATAATAATAATAATAATAATAATGACAAAAATAATAATGGCAACAACAGCAATAGCAGTGATAATAGTAGCGATGATGAAAACAAGTGAATAATACGAAGAGGAACACTGTTAATCTGTTGGTCATTTGTTCTGTTCAGTGCGCAGCTTCCATGGTTAAGTGGTCCAAGGAACAAAAGGGAAAACAAATCTTTTAACCCTTTCCCTTTCTACAAACTTAATTAAATAAGTGATATGTTTGCCACAGGTATACACGTTTTAGATACCAGCACATATCCAACGACCAGCAACAAGCGCGCAGTACCTGACAGACTCAGTTTCAGTATCACCAAGTTGTCAGTCCATGCTGACTAGTCCGTGTGCGCTATACCGTGTCGCTAAGTTTTTAGACCACACCACGCACGATTAAAAACTGATGGATGGATTGACCAGTGACTAAAATGAGAGGATTTAAAAAGAGGGTCTCTATGCTACGACTTAGTAGATGTGCGAACTGTGTGTTTGTGTGTGTGTGTGCGTGCGTGCGTGCGTGAGTGTGTTTGTGTGTGAATGTGCGTGTGTGTGTGTGTGTGTGTGTGTGTGTGTGTGTGTGTGTGTGTGTGTGTGTGTGTGTGTGTGAGAGAGAGAGAGAGAGAGAGAGAGAGACAGAGACAGAGACAGACAGACAGACAGACCGACAGAGAGAAATGGAAATGGGAAAAGGAAAATGGTTTATTCAGGTTAGGCCACAGCCCCTACTGAAGCGGGGGGGGGGGGGGGGGGGGGGGGGGGGGGTATTTACAATGGCACATTAACGACAAGAAAAATTAAGGATACACCAACATAATAATGACTAATTCCAACATCTTTTGACCATGGAGTACAACGGATACATGCTTCAATATTCACATTCACATCCGTCAACTACAGTCGCACGCCTTTTAAATGCCTTATATAAATACATGCATACATTCTTCAGTATAATTTCGTTACTGTTAGCTGTCAATAAGGCTACGTTGAATAGACATGGATTT
>JADBJO010032140.1:0-16002 GCA_016801955.1 Conus betulinus | reverse complement strand
TTGCACATGCTCTATGATTTTGCTCAGCTTGACACCTGTGTCTAACCTTTGCATTGGTCGTGATACTGATCTCACTCATAAAATTTTGATTTTAATACCTAGATCTTCGGGAGGACGTTCTTTCCATTTCCAAAACACTGTTAATTTCTCTCTGTGTTAGGATCTGCTTCTCTCTGGGCTTTCAAGTCATCTCACAAGACTACGTTTTTACTGAACCCACAAGCTTTAAGCTAGGAGACTATGACTTACTGAAAATTGTAAAAAGAGAGTGTGGGTAGGGTGGGGTAGAGAGAGAGTGTGTGGTGTGTGTAAAATTTTTAGTAAGAATATAGGGGCTGTTTAGAGACAGAAGTGCACCAAATGTCCATTGTAATTCCAGCTATATCAGTTTTAGCATGCTGGTCTGGAACCAGTTCAGTCAGCCTTCTAAGAACAGCACAGGGAGTAGAACTGGCTGTCATGTCATGAAACAGAAGATCTTCATCTGCTGCCACATTTTATCTGTTGTTGACATGACATTGAATAAACTTCCATTTGATTTACTGTAGGGCCTGACTTGAGTTGAGTGTAAAATGATTGGGACCTGCAGCAGTTGGTCTGGTTGGTGATTACGATCAAGGGAAAAAGTTCTGCATGCTGAATTAATGTGGTCGGTAACCTGAAAAATATTTTCAGTCTAATGTATGTTGTGTGAAATAAAAGTACTCCATATTCCCTCTTCCAGTGCTGTAATAGTCAAAATGATTTGCGACCGTGTGATGACCTCATGTCTAGAGATACTAGGTAGTCAGAAGCAATCGAGTTTGATGACAGCTAAGCTGATTATGTTAAAAATATCAAATTCCATGTGTTGTTTTCCAGATTTGTAAAGCGTGTTGTGTGGTTGAATACTGATAACTTCTGTTCGTCTAACTAAATTTACTGCATCTTTAAAAAAAAAAACAAAATATTTTCTCCATACAAGCGCTGGATAGACAGGAAAAACTATCTCTGAATAGAATAAAATAAACTAAGCATCAGATACGTTATATGTGTGCCTAATTTCTTCAATTTTCATCAAAGTCTTACCATTAAATTTTGTGGAAAGGACCAATCAGAATCTTTGGTGTGGTGACCAATGAAGCATCAGTATATGTTATGTATGTGCTAATTTCTTCAGTTCATCTAAATTGTATGTAAATTGTATTTTTTCAAAGGAACAATTTAGAATATCTGTTTACTGTGACAAAACATACCACTTATGAAAGTGTTGTGTTGTTTTTTTTAATTAATGTTATTTGGCTGGAGTTAAAACAGAGAGGAGAGTCTAGAATGCAAAAAGGTGGTTCAGATTCAATGTGTTATGAGTTCAAATGTGTTAATGAGACCTGGATTGCAGTTTGTCACTAATAAACTTAAGTCAGTTCAATTTGGATTTAGACTTATGTATTTCCAAATCGAATAAAAATTAGTAAGGCTGTGTTCTGTATCTGCTAATGTCTTCTTTTCATCAAAGGTATAGATTGAATTTATGTTGAAAGACATTCAGAGATATTTATGGACAAACGTACCACTTCTGAAGTTCATATTGTCGTTGTCTTGTTTTGTTTTGTTTTTTGTTTGACAAAGTGAAAGCTTGAAAGTTTTTTTTTTTGATGGAAAAAAAAAAGAAGAAGAGTGGCAGTCTTGTCACAAAAGATGGTCAAGAGTCATGTGGGGCCGGGTCAAAATATGTAATGGGACCTTGATGTGAGGTTGTCACCATTATTGTAAGGTTGGATTCAAACTTGGACGTGAGGTTTTGTTTACAAACAAAGGACATTGGTTTTAAACAATGGTCTTAAAACTCCTTATTTTGAGAAATTCATGATGAAACAAAACCGAAAGAAAAGCAAGAGAAAAGCAGTGGTCCTTCAGTATCAAAACACACCAGTTCAAAATCTTACGTTGTTATAGTCTGTTATACATGGTGTGTGTTGTGTACAAGTGGGAGAAGTTTCTGGCTGTCATACCGCTGATTGTTCATGCTTTCAGGCTATTGTGTGGGAGATGACGGCGTTGACCGGCCCTTTTGGGCTGATTGCAGAGATATTCCTTGCTCAAAGTAATGGTGTGTACCTTTTGTCTATTAGATTTGAATTAACAAAAAAAGTCTTTTACTTTGTCATGGGTTCCAATGCTGAAAAATGCTAAGTAAAAAAAAAAAATGTTTTACTATATATATATATTTCTTTTCTTTTTTTTAAGTAACTGAGCTAATGAAATGGGTCATGGGAGGCTTGATAGATTAGCAAAAGGATTTTTCTTGGTTTTTGTCACAAACTGAATGTGAAAGTCCATGTTGTAGATGCTATCAGTGCATGCTTGATCAGTGTTATAATGTTCATTTTCAGTGAACTATATAGTACTAACTCCAGTTGTTTTTAATCCCTAGGGCCATTTCCAAGTAAATTATTTGCATCCAGTCCTAAAAACATTTCGTGTTTTTTTTTTTTCAACAATGTCCTCTGGGGGCGTGCAACGTGGCATATCTGTAGATAATGATGTTCTTCCTATTTAGCGATGGGCATGTATTAAACAGTGAAGGCTATGAAATTGCTGTTTAATATTTTAGTAACAGACCTCATTGATTACTATGTGATAATGCAGAGACTGGATCCTACTCCTCTTGCTTCCTCTCCTCTCGCTCCATCCCCTGTCTCCTCTTCTTAAGCGCATATCCAAAATGATGACAAAAATAGAGTACTTTTTAAGTATTGGAATGTAGCAATGTGTTATGGTTGGATTTATTGTGTTTAAACTGATATGCAAAGTTGTACACATCCTCTCCATTTTTGGCCGAATTGTCCAGTTGAAATGGAGCAGGAAGTAGGGAAGAAAGAAAAGTCTTCAGTTTCGGTATCAAGTTTTTTTGTTTTTTTTTTTTTTTCACGTACACAGGCTGACACTCCTGCAGACACTCCCTGTGTAGACAAGGAAAGCATTAATCCCATCTACCCAACAAAGGGTTGAGTGGGAGTTTTTGTGTGTATGACCGTTTTTTTTTGTTATCCCGCCATTAAGGCAGCCATACTCAACTTCGGGGAAATTCCGTATCAAGTGAACTTTATGGCTTTTCTGTCTCTCTGACTTTGTGTTTTTGATCTGTTTGTTCTAGAGGGTTGTATTAGTTTTACCAGTTCTGTGCGGTCTTATTTAACAGTGTGAAGCGTCATGTTCATGTACTCAGAAATAGTAGTGTTCAGCACTAGTCATGGCTAATCAGGAGTATGATTCATGTAACCTTTTGTTAAGTTGCAAAGTGAGGTGACTACAGGAGGGAAAACCTAAACAAATCTTAAAAAAGTTTAGTACGGTTATCCGCCCAAAAAATGAACAAACTTATCACAAGACAAAACACAAACAAACGAATCCACAGGACAGAACACTTGTTTTCATCTTGTGATTCATTCGTTGATGTGTTGGGAAAACAGTACTTGAACTTTTTAAGATAACCTTGCGTAAGTCTGTTTAAGTGAGTTACTGCATGTCTTTGTTATATATGTAAAATTGTGAATGCACGTGTGCTTTTGTGACATTTTTTTTTTTGCATATTAGTATGGTCTACGTCTACATGTGTGTGTGTGTTGTGTGTGTGTGTGTGTGTGGTGTGTGTGGTAGTGTGTTGGGTGTGTTGAGGTGGAGAGAGATAGAGGTTGAGACCGATTTCCCCTGAGGTCGGGCAGTTCTGCAGCCAGCAATGGGCAGAGGCATCGTCTTTCCTGACTCGGCACGTCTGGAAACTGATGGAGAAAAATCGCCCTCAAGATCAACTTAACACCAGTAGGTCTCCCTTTCTCCTAGCCCTCCTCCTGTCTGTCCGTCTGTAGATTGTTTTAACGCTGCAGACTTTGTCGTCACCACAGCGTTTTCCTTTGTGGGAATTCGGGTGCGAGTTCTTTATGAGGAGCGTTGTTAGCATAGTACGCGACACCTCCTAGCTAAGTCCTCTTGACTCCCACCCTCTCTCCCTTTGGCCCCTCCGCCCCCCCCCCCAGCCCCCTTCTCCATCCCTCTTTTCCCAACAACCTACACTATCCGCTCACCCTACCGCCCTTAGATAGCTTCATATTCTAATGTCCCATATATCTTTTTTTTTTTTCTTTTCAGACAGGTTTTTTGTTTGAGTGTTTTGGTTAATATTGAAAGGATTTTCTAGTAGCATTTTGCCAGGAGATATTCTAGATTGTTTTTTATTTATGTTGAGGAAAAGTTCTGCAGGCATTTGCTGCTAGTGGACAGTTTACTTATGTTGTGGGATAGTCGGACGAAGAACCTTGCTTTGTTACGTTCATTTAAAGGCACCACAATCACCACAGGCCGCATGCTCAAGTCCATTGCCAAAAGGGCGAGAGACGGAGCGAGCAACTGTGCCCTGCTTAAAAGACACACTTGACCGACATTATCACTATCGTGGACTTTGATGACACTGGGGATAAATCGCTGAGCAGCTGAGGTGGTTGATGGTGATTTTGTAGTTGAAGCATGACCAATTTGATGATTCTATCTGTGTTGCTGTAGATGTAGACAGTGGGCTGTTAAATCTCAATGTGAAGCCAACGGACAATGAGGTGGTTACTGTTTAATCTCACACTTAAGATGTAGACCAATGGTGTAGTGGTGCGTGTCGATGGTCATGTACTCATTGACAAGAATTGTGGAGCCATATGACACGCAAAAATTTGTTGTCTGTTGTGTTACATTTTGAGTTATACTAATGTACCATTTACAGTGTATTTTTATGTATTTTGTATGTTTTCTGGCCAGGCATGGCATTGTTGTTTTGGTTTTTTTTTTGTGTTGTGTGCGCGCCAGGTGCGTTGCATACGTGCATGTGTGGGTAGTGTGTGCAGTGAGGGGAGACCTAAGGGCGGGTTATAAAAAAGAGTTCAATTTGATATTCTGGTGGCCCTTTTGTATGGGTTAAGAGTTTCTTGTTTCTGCTGAAAGGGAAAAAGAAAGCTGAAGGTATATGCTGAGAGGTACATAATATACAGACCTTGAGTGGAGCAGTGTGATTTGTAGCCATATTATTGTGCTACCAAAGACAGCTATTGTAGTCTTTGTGGACGTGCGAATCTATAGCATTAATGATTGGTGATATGGGGACTACAAAGGGTAAGAACACAGGCATCGTAGATGCGGAATAAGTATTGTTCATGTGGTTATGCGGAGAGTACTCCATTGATTCTCAATTTTGATAAATTCTCAGATAATTTTCAAACTTCCATATAAACACTGCAACAGTAGTAACGAGCACAATGCTTAGACCACATATGTGGAGCTTACAGCCCATCAGGGGACACCCACAGGCACGGCATTCATGCGCGAGAGAGCGAGCGCGAGCGCACACACACCACACACACACAAACAAACCCACACACACCACCACCCCACCAAGTACACAGGCAGCAGATACACAACATGCAACAGTGCACATTCAAGCCACACCTGCACCGCCGGCAAGGGCAAAGTCAGATAAGACATTAGACAGAAGCAGAGGAATTATAGAGAGGCAGACTTGGACAATATTGATAGTAGCAAATCTCTTCCGGGTAAGGAACTCATGCAGAGGAGAGTGGGCCGTTGTGAGGATCGAACAGTCGAATTACCCCATCCGAGGCAATCAAAAACACAATCCCAAGTCTTGGTGCTCAGTTACATGAATATGACTATGTAAAGACTTTATGGGGGTGTCAGTCAGAAAAGGAAGTCTATAGATCGCAGAATGGTCGGATGCGTTATAGTCTTCGTCCCTATGGCTAGCTAGTATTAATGCTTAAAACAACGGTGGTTGTAGTGTATGTGTGTCTGTGTTACGGTGCTATTATGGATTCGAGGCAGTATTGTACTTGCTGCGGCATGTAGCTTTTTTGGTTCTTTCTATTAATGATTGAACTCTCATGATGTGGACTTTTTCATTTCATTGTTATATGTGTGTGAATTTTTTTTTTTTTTTAAGGAATCGCTGTAAGAATTGTGCGGGAGGAGGCCTTGATCATTAAGAATCCGGGATGTGCGTTGGGACATTGCAAAACTGGTCGCAAAACACCAGAATACTGTTGCAGTGTTATTTTACAACGACCGATGTAAGGAACCTGGTCCAGCGGGACAGTTGACCAGAGCAGTCACTGTGTATGTGATTACAAGTTTAAAGTTTCATTGTGAGTCTGGATTTCAGGAGGAACGGAGGTATGGACATCGCTCAACGAGGTGGAATGGAAGTTCATCCAGTGACCTTATACCTTTGATTCAGATGATGCTGTCATGGAGCTGAGAAATGACTCATTCAGGTGAGTTGGTGGACGGTAGTGTTGTTCAACCGGATGTGGACTATGTCGAGAGCTTTGCAATTTTTCAGGTTTTTACAGGCGTACGAAAAAGAATGAAAATTTCAGGGGGGACAATCTGGAGACGGGGGATAAAAGATAGGCAAAGAAGAGTGAAACGGTCAGAGTTGTCACATACCTATGTCGTTACTTTGGTTCTTAAATTCCACCAATTTCTACACGCCAGAAATGCTGGATTCACCGGACACCAGTATTTCCCACAGCACGGTAACGCCAGAAATTGATGGCGCGCATCCGAGGTTCCTGTTTTCCGTACCAAGACAAACATTCCTTAGCCCCCAGTTCCAGGCCACCGACGCGCAGATGGGTGATCGAGTGGAGAAGTGGAGTTACCTTCGGAGGAGAAGAGGTGAGGGAGTTTGCAATGGGTTGCATAGGAACCATCTTTTTGTTGCAGCAGTTTCAGACTTCAGGCCTGTTCATTGGGCAATACCAGGGCTTCCTGCCTGTACACTCAGGTCCCGTCCTCGTTCCCGCCAATCCCCCCTACATAACTGAGTTAAAAGAAAGTCACAAAATAATATCAACGGTGTTATTATGATCATTAGACCTGGCCTTTAATTGCATGTGTGACAGAATGGATATGTGGAAAATGGAATCCGCCCAATGTTCTTGGCGGGCCCTCAGTCGTGAGTGACCCGGCAGCGAGTGTACGGCAGACCATACAGTACATCAACCGGGCAAGAGGGCGGGTGCAAGTGAAGATCTGCGGAACTTTGTCGTGGACTTACGGCGGAGGTTGTGGGCCATGAGTGACTTTGGTTTATCCTCGCGCATCAGAGAAGGCCAGGGGGCTGCCTGTTGGTGTGCCTGCGCAAGTGATCGCATGATTGCGTCTGTCAGAAGTTGACAAGGAGGATAGTCAGTGCGCTGCGTTACAGTGGGCAGTGAGAACCACATTGTGTGATTCGAGAGAGTCAACTAAAACAATAACGTAGTAATTACTGTGTGCAGTAGATGAGAATGTACATGAGTTGAGACACAGCATAAGACCGGCTGGTGTAGTAAGTCACTCACTCGCTTAGAGTAGTCAGGGAGCAAACTTTTGCATTGTCAGGTCCATTGAAGGATCTTATAAGATGATCCATAAGACATATTATTAAAGGGAAATTGTGCTTGTCAGTTTGTCATTGTGGAAAGGGGTTATGCAGCTCACTTGTTGAGGGTGAGGGAAGGAGTGGAGGGCGAGACAGTTTTGGCTTCCGCTGATACTTGTTTAAATATGAAAGGGATACAGCATTGTGTATTGTGTAGCAAGGTGATAGGACGTCAGTCTGTTAGGCTCCTAACAAATACGCGAACCGGGGGCTGCAGCTAATATGGTACGACTGTCCTTTCCCAGGAGTCAGACAGCAAGTGCCCACAGTTGATGCGCGACGCAGGAAAGATGAGATGGGACGGCCAAAGCGAACACCCGCACCGGTCGGGTGCCTCAGCTCGGCCAATTGGCTGACTCATCCGATCGCCCAAATGTTGACTCCATACACGCTCTCCGTAGCAGCCATTATAAGTACGAGAGGGCCGACGACGAAGATCTGCGGCGACTCAAACAAACAGTAAAGTGACGTGTTCTAGTATTCTCCAGATATGCAGAGTATCTCTGCGATACCCTATCCCCACTCACCAGCTTACTGTCAAGGAGACTTCAGTAGACTGGTGTTCAACCACCTTGGTGGTCCCACCAGACTCGCCCGGGATCTGCCGTATCCTACATCGATCCCCCTTGCCGATAAATTCCATTTGGAGAACAAAGAAACGGTATATCTGCTTTCAAAAAAAAACAAACAAAAAAACGGTGCCGGAGGAGTGATTCCACAGATGTGGAGGCATCTTCAAGCAACAGTTGGTGTGAAACACCAGTTGAGAATCCAGTTGATGCCAAGCTTTAAAAAGGAAAAAAGAGGAGAGAGGAAGAAAAGGGTTGGTTTAGTTTGGTTTAATGTCAAAGGCACACCTCAGTGTGATTACAGCCGATGTTATGAACCTTCTCAAGAGAGATGGTGGGGTGGAGGGGTGGACCTGTGTAGCTCTTCGTCAACACCTCAGGGATGATAGTAATCTATGCAGCAATGTAAATGCTGTTTAGCAGGGTAATCCATAACAAGTTTGGATATTGCAATGTCAGAAAACTTTTTTTCCTCACCGAGAGTACTAACACATCCAAGGGATCAAAAAGATGATTTAAGATTGCAGGTGATGAGCTGTGATAGGTTTTGTTTCAGAAGGTATGATGGTATAGTTTTTATAGTGTGCATGTATTAGCAGATATGAGCGTTTGTGTTGTTGTTTCAGCACTCAGGCTGGTAAGTCTTGGGTATGTTCAGCAGGTGGTTTTGTGTTATAATGCTTGTTTCAGCAGATTGAGTGTTAGTTTGTTTCAAAAAGGGATGAGTGACTGTGTTGCAGGTGATGAGTGTGATTGTTTTTAGTGGCTATCTACTGTGGTTGTTGTGTTTGTGTTCAGCGGCTATCTAGAGTTTGTGTTTGTGTCAGCCGGCTATCTGTGATGGTTATGTTTGTTTTTATGCGGCTATCTGTGAGTGTGTGGTGTGTTGTTTCATCGGATATCTGTGAGTGTTGTTGTGATGATCAGCCGGCTATATGATGTGTTGTGTGTGTTTCAGCAGCTATCTATGAGTGGGTTGTTTGTTTTCAGCGGCGTATGTATGAGTGTTGTGTGTGTTTCCGCGGGCTACCTATTGAGTGTTGTGCAGGTCAGCGGCTATGTATGAGGCTGTGTTTGTTTCAGCGGCTATCCAAACTCCAGCGGACAGAGCAGCTGGGGGTTCACAGGACAGCGGGGGAGAGACCCAAAAAGTTGTGCTGAACTCTGCCGACACCCTGTACGCTGAACTGCGGGACAAGACTTCAATTGCAGTGGGCAGAGCTCGTCAGCAAGAAGGCCAGCACATCACCTGCTGAGTTTGACGTGAGTGGTTCCTGTATTGTGGATGTGTACCTGTGTGTGCCCTTGCCTGTGCTGTGTACTTGTGCTGTGTGGGGGAAGCTTTCCCTTACTGAGGAGGATTCCTTATCTTAGAAATGGCTGCATAAGGAAAAAATCCTTGATGAATATCATTAATTTTTAATAACCTCATAATTGTGTAGTGCTCAGAATTTTTTTTTTTTTTTTTTACTTCAATGATTCAGAGGCCAAAGAACGACAAGGTTTTAAAACCTGTGGAATTTTTGGTTATCTCCAGACATTCTGTCCAGAAAGCTATTAATCAGCATATTCAGTTCAGGACAATTGAAGACATGGTAGAAAAGAGGCTAGGGGAATGTGTGTGTGAGGGTCCGTGGTCTGGATGCCTGGTATAAAGAAGCTCAAGGCTTGGATGTAATCATTGCTGTGTCGTTGCCCAGGAACGGCCATGGCTTCCAAGACTATCCTGGGAAATGAAACAGTTGTTGTCGCAAGCTTCCTCATCTTCAAGCATCTCGACAGTTCATTATCCACGCCGTTCGTTTCTTTGGCCCTTCTTGTCTGTGGGTGCTTGCTTCTCTTTGTTTTGTTTTTTTTACGTCCCAACCTCAGCGCCACCTGGAGGACGAGTGCACTCACGCCGCTCATTCCAACACCCCTTCATGCACCACAGCCCAGTCAGCCCCGCAGCAGCCCCAACACCGGCAATCCACAGGGAGCATTCGGGTGTCAATTCATCACAAGATGCAACCCACCAGGTAGGATACCTGACACTGGCACTGCTTGCCGTCTTTTCGGTAGTGTTCGGTGGCGCCTGTTCTCGATCTAACCCAGTAGCGGCAGACCCACCACCTACTAAGCCCCCTACTGACACACTAAAATGCTTAGTCGTGCATAGCCGCAGCGTGTGTGAGCTCTCCTTCCGGGAGGGTCGCTACCACGTCCGTCCAAACGACAGCCTCCATGGACTCGGCCGATACCGGTGACCCCGACAGAACCAAACCAAGGCCACAGAGTGGAGAGGACATCGAAATTGAGGTCACCATAAGAGCAGGGGCATGAAGGGCCACAGAATTGAGACTTTTTTTTTAATGCTGATCGATGAGAATGAGGAATGATTAAGATGATGCTACGGATTTCCAATTTCGGTCTGAGACTACATGACAGGGCGTACTCTACGCTTCCTTTCATAATATATCCCGGTGTCAACCAGGCCCGAGAGATACAGGACACCTGCAGTGTGGTCAGGAAATTTTGGAGCAAACACTATCAGAAACGCATCCATTTAAGTGATGAAACTCGACTGTGTGGTCCCAGTCTTCCCACTGAGTCCGCAATGCAAACTCAACTCTGGTAGGAGTCGTCTCGGAGCAGAAAAACCCACATTACTTCTGATGGGATTCGAACCCACAACCTCCCCGCCTGGAGTCCGTACTCTAACCCACTTCGGCCATGATGGCTGTCTGTGGGTGGCTTTTGCTTAACTCCATAGTGACTTAGTGTGATTACAAAGACACCTCTGTTCATCAGAACCTGAAATCACTGGGTACAGTCATCTGCCTAGCAGGACAGTGATGTGTATGATTATTCTGTCACTTAGTTATCCGCTGTGTAACGAAACATGTTTGAAAATGCACACGAAACGTGATGTTTAACAAACGATAACGCTCTGTCCATGTGAGAAGGCGGACATGACTTCGGTTTTTTTGTTGCTGTTTTTGTTGTCAGTTCTGAAAAAAAAAATTCAAAGTAAGATACACGGGGTGCATCATGCCTTGTCCGTATATTTAGCAAGGAACCATAGGAAGCAAAAGAATGGGTGGCCCCTCCTGAGTATTAGATATTATTCATTCCATGTGGCTTGCTGACGTTGGACCATGACAGGACAAACCCAGACATTGCAGGGTGTGGTGAAGCTGCAAACGAGTTGCAGGAGTAGTAGCTCTGTGAAGGGCATTGGTGTCTGGGAAGCTAGACATGAAAAAAAAAAGTCATAGGGAAAATGAACATACAGCTTATCAGTCCTTCAAGTACTGAATTTGATTAACTTATGACAAATAAAGCATGCCTTTTCAGCCGTTTGGGCTAGAGTCTTGTGCTGTTCAGTGATCCAGTTCATAACCTTACATATCCAGAAAGGAGATTTAAGGACATGTCGGAATGAGAGTATACAAAGAGTAGCAGAAACACTTCTTTCCATCTGTTTGTCCATGGCTTATGTAGACTGTTAACATTATTTTCTGTTGTGATACTTTGTTGAGACTGATCTACATGGTACTCTTGACAGCTGATGATGGTGCATTTACTGGTTATCTAAAGCGTTGAACCGGTGTTCACATGTTTAAACCTGCATCGCGAGAGAAATAGTATTATATATTCTAGATCAGGCCACAGCTACTACAAACTGCGGGTGGAGTACAATCAAAGCCAGGCGAATACCACACCTTCCAATGAAGGGGCCCTGCTGCGCGACGGCGCTGCGGGGAGCGAAGTTTCCGCGTTTTCACACTTTGTGCAAAACACATAATATAAAAATCGGTCAATTAGAAATAAAAATAAAACCAATCGAAATTTACCAGTACTTTTCTTTCGGTTTGGCATCCGGGTTCATCATTTAAAAGAACATAAAATTAAGGTTAATTCCACTCAAACTTGTGAAGAAGAGTAAAGAAGTACTTGTCCGCGGGTCGGGAGGCATGCCGTCGCGACTTCTCAGAACACAAGTTTCTTACACCCACCTTCTTCCCTGCGACGAGGGGAGCGCGGGTGCTCAATAGCTCAATGAAACTGATACAGAGTTGTAGAGGAGAATTCAAGCTTCATTTTCGTATGCAGTAAGGGTATAGAAAAAATTTAATTAAGTTCCTTAAAAATTATGTTTTAAAACTTCAAATTATGATAAAAAATCCGTAATTAGGAACCGAATCTGTTCAAAAATATATCAAAATAAAGCTCATATTACGCACTTTCCAATAATTGGGGTCAAGCAAATACGAACTGTGCGCGCTCGCGCTCCCCGAGCGGTTTTCCGGATGGTACTATTCGAAGACTGTAAGCATGTCAACAATGGCGGACGAGTCTGACGTATCTGTGTCATCGCTTACAAATCCACACTATTTTCACCCGAATTTTTCAACAAATCGGCGCTAGAAACAACACGGAAAGGTAAGTCGATATATTTACTAAATTCTATAAGTTATATTTTGTGTACTTAGAGCGCGATTGTATTAAAAATCTTTTTTAAAAACATGTGACCTGAGAGAGAGCCTTATGTTTGAATCGACACTTCAACTTCACGATCGACTGTATATTTATCTTCAGCTTCGTGGAAGGATTTTTAACATTGTAATCAAGTAATCGAAACATCAATTTGAAAAACCTGTGTCATGAAAATATGATGTACATTGTAGTTCTTCAGTATTTCTTATGAAAAGGTCACACACCGCCACAAACGTGACTTGGACCAAGTTAGGGTCCTGAACAGAACGTGTCGTCTGCTATGGCCGCGATGATCGCAGCCGCGACGGAGTCACTGAATGCATTGCTTTTACAAAACTGTAGATTCTCCTTGCGCGTGCAGTGTGCATGCACATGTGTACACACACACACCCACACACACAACACACACACACAGAGGTTCATCTCACACTGTAAAACATCACAAGAACACAAAACCTTGCAAAAAAAAAAAAAAAAAAAAAAAAAGTTTTGCTGCTGATTTCAGTTTGTTTTATTGAAATAAATTTGCAGTTATTTTTTAAATGTAGTAAGAAAATGCCCAAGCACATGGTAATCCCACCCCCCCCTCCCCCCCCCCAAGAAAAAAAAATCCATAGTGATGACAATGTGAGTGGTTGAGCAGTAAATTGTTTTGCTTTTTTTTTTTTTTTTTTTTTTTTTTTTTAAACCGAAAACTACGGCTAAAGTAGTAAAAATACAAACTTTAATGATAAATCTTTGGTTTCTCCTGTCAGTCATGAATGACTGGCCACCCATGATCCAGCCACCACTGTCTGTATTTACCTTGTTCAAGTTATCAGACAGTGTCCTCCACCTAACCAATCCAGATAATAGTGAAGGAACTGAAGAGAGACCTGAAACATCTCCTTTAGTTTGGTAAGTCATTGATCATATGTGGTATAATAATTTGTTATTCCTGGCCTGAAATTGCGAGTATGTTTTGAGTTCAAAATAGCGAGAAAATGAAAGATTTTGCAAGCAAGCCCCCACCTCTCAAGTGAAACTATCTCCCCCCACCCCCCCCCCGGTTTTTTTTGTTTCTGGGCTTACTTTTTGTGTGCTGGTTTTTTGTGTGTGTGTTTGATGTAATTTAATGACCTACTTTCATGCCAGATATTTGTTTACACCTCCCTCCCTATCCTCCACCTCTTTCCACTGACCCACAAAATAAACTTTCATCTTATCTTTTTTTTTTTTTTTTTTCTTAATATGCGGTATGTGTGCATGTGGTCTACAGTCTTCAGTGTTATAAAATGAAGAACTGTCTGGGTGCTAAGGTAATTTTGCCCTTCTCATTCTTATGTTCCTGACATCTTTTCTGCTGTGTGTTATGATATTCGTAGTATTACCCATTAAATTGCAACATAATTTCATAAATGTACATGCCTCCTCCTTGTTAGTAAACACAATGGGTTACACATGTGTGTATGCATATGTGGTGTGTGTGTGTGTGTGTGGGTGGTGTGACATGCATGCATGCGTGTGCTGTATGTGATGTGGTGTGCATACTGTGTGTGTGTGTGTGTGACTGTATGTGGTGTGGCCATGGCACTGGTGTGTGTACTGTGTGCTGTGTGTGTGTGGTTGTGTGTGTTACTGTGCATGTGTGTGTATGTATGTGTGTGTATGTTGCAGAGATGACCAGTACAAAGAACTGAAGCGCTGCTTCTGGTGTTGGTAAAAGGCAAAGACCCGATCCCCCCAACATATCCAGCTGCACAAAATAGACTGTCACTGCAGCTTGACAGACTTTGAATTGAAAGTGGAAGTCTGTGACTTTTGACACTGTGGCAGAATGGTTTCTCTTGCTTTTCCCCGACACCACTTCCTGATTAAACAGGTTGAAAGGGGGTGATCCAGAGCGCTGTACACTCGAGGTACTGAGAAGCTTGCCGCTAAAGAACTTTCAGCATGCAAAAGGAATGTTGTTTGGATCCTTGAGGAGGTTCTGTCTCAGCTGGCATCAGTTGGAAAACTCTGAAAAACCCTGAGCTTTTGAAGATTCCACGTGACACCAAAGTGACAAATGCTGTTTTGTTGTCGCTTTAGAAAACTTTGAGGATCAAAAGAGGGGTGGAGCTCAAACTTTGTTGTTGACTGGCTGCAAGACTGAACAAGACAGCAATGGCACATATTGTAGAAAGAAGAGTCCAAAAAAATTCTATGCTGACTATAAACTAGGGCGTCGAAAAAAATCAAAGATCCAGAAAGTTCAGCTGCTTCATGGAAACCGTATATTTACTACTGATTGCCAAGAAAACAACCCAGCCCAGTTCTTTCTCCACCAAGTCAGTCCTCCCAGTTCATCAGAGACACGCCCAAATCTGCAAAACTACCCGTCATGCCAGCAGTGAAAAAGGAAAATAACTTTGGTAAAAAAACGTTTGTGCTGAGCTTGAAAATGACATTGATCGGCTGACTAATCAGAACAACTTCCTGCAGTATTCCTGGTTGGTGTCAAACAAAACATTAAAAGTATGACGTTAGATATTAGCTGCAGCTTTAGCAAAAGAAGAAACAGTAGGCATAGGTTTGAGCAGAGCAAAGACAAACTTCTAACTGTTGAAGATGAAAAAAAGACCCTGAAAAAGAAATCTCAAGTATTTAACGGAAGAAGCTGTACAAGAGATTGTACGATTGAAGAAAAAGCATGCCAACTTCCAAGAAACTGTTCATCGGTCAAAAGAGAGAGCAACAGTACTGACAAGAGAAAATGCAGCTCTCCAGCAAAAGCTTGAAGAAAAAGGGAAAAGAACTACAGCTCTTCAAAAAGAAAATGTGCAAACTGAAGAAGAAAATACACATACACTGGAGAACAAATGGAAGCTATGCAAGCCCTTGCTGCCAGTGAAGTTGCTGAGGCTCGGTGCAGTCTTGCAACAAAAAACAAAAAGGCGAGTATACAGATGCTGTGCGTCAAACCATGATCAGACTGCAAGGTGATGCAAACGTAGCTGCTAGCAAGTGTGGAGAGGTGATGAAAATAGTTGCCCAACATCTGTTCAACATCAGTTTGAAAGACTGTGATGTCCCTTGCACACAAACTGTCCTGAACATTGCAGATGAAGGACATGTGATAAGCAAACTCCAGGCAGCAGAAACCATTCTCGATCAGAAGAGTTTTACTCTCCATACTGATGGAACCTCGAGGGACAAAAACACCATCATTGGTCAGCAAATTACTTTGGACAGCGGTCTCACCATGACCCTCGGATTCCGTCAAGTAGCTACAGAGGATGCAGCAACACTGCTTGACATAACGGTGGAGATGCTTAGAGAACTCCAGGATTTATACTGCGCTCTTCACACTGACAAAGCGGAAGATGAGGTTTTCAGTTCACTGCTGAAAAAAATTAATTCTTTGATGTCAGATCGAGCAGCAGTGCAAAAGTGTTTCAATCAGAATGCTAGAGTTCATAAGATCAGAACTGGGTACTGAAGTATCTGTGCATTTCTTGTACTGCAACG